>JAGFPH010007679.1:0-13346 GCA_018207615.1 Philaenus spumarius | reverse complement strand
TCATTACAAATCAGTCTGTAGTTCTAAAGTCGCATTTGCGATCATTATAAATCAGTCTGTAGTGCTAAAGTCGTGACTTTTCTACAGAGGTTTTCTAAAACGGCCTCAAGTCGTCATTTTTCATTCAATCTGAGAGTTTCTTATATGGTTTTGTCAGAAATCGATTACTACAGTCTAGTATAAAGTTTAAAATCGATATTTAAAAAAAGTAATTTTGGTAGCATTGTAAAATCAGCTGTTTCAGTGCACACATCTGTATCTGTGTTGGACGCTAGACGTTTTTGCTTCTTGTAATGAACCACAATAATTTGTTTGGAAGAGTAGAGTGTTACAGTTTTACATTTTTTTGTTGAGCATGAAATTGTGCAACTTTTGTATATCTTGGAATTTATACAGTGTCATTTTGATATTATTTTTAGCGGGTGAATGTATGAAAATTAAACTTTTCATTTTTAAATTGTGCGGAACAAGCAGCTGTGAAAATCTAGGATTAAAAATACGACAATTTTAATAAGATTAAATACAAAATTCATGCTGTTCTGATTATAATGATATATAATCAGATTATTTTTACTTTTAGTAAGAATTTTATACATATTTTTTTAAATATACATGCATACCACCTTAAAAATGCCTAGCACTGAAGAGTATTATAGTCGACTCTTGGAGGGTTAATAACCTTCCAATTCTCTGAGGATAAAATATAGAAGTTTTTAATATTCGTCCATCTAAAAATGTAAAATTTAACTTTATAATAGATTGTTAATAGGTAAAAATTATTACCATCATGCCCTCCTCAATAGCAAGAGACAAACTGAGAAATGTAGAAAAATAGAAACGGAATCAAAGCTTGGTAACGGAATTGATTCAAAAATTCAAAACAGTTGAAACTTCAGAATATGTTGTTGCAACAGAAAATAGTGCAGCTGGTGTATGGTCGAACTTATAATATTTTTCTCTCTTAACCGGCCCACAGTGCGACGCTTGATTCTCTGGACATGGCTATTTCACTCAGCTATTCCCCTATATTAATTTCAATGGATGTAATGATATATTATTATTATATTTTTTTGCCTACTCTCCTCTCCTTCTTAACAAGGAACTCTATAAATTGTTACTTAACACGAAACGATGCACACAAATATCCAGAATTTTACCAAACATCAAGGGTTACAAACTAATAGAGCATTATTTTAATTGAATCATATTTTTCTGAATTAAAGTAGACCTCAACAGTAGTTGAAAAGGGGCAACGTTATCAAACAAGTGAATCTTGTAGGAACAAAATTAAAATAGGAAGATACGATTTCACATAAATTCAAAGCTCCACAGCTTCCGATTCAAATACATTTCCCTCAAACTTGGAACTCTGAAATGGGCTGGCAATTTCTTATACCCAAGAGCCTGTAAATACTTGCCGAGAGCTCGATGATTTGAAAAATTTGTTTTGACTTTTTTTGCCATGACCGGGGGTTTGGGCCATTTGTCGCACTGTGCTGCCGCCTTCCAGGAATTGATTAACTACAATTTTCCCGAATAAGACACCAAAATGTGATAACTCTAGAATTGTCAGTAGATTCCTACCTTTTGGTGAGGAGTCGACCAATGCAGTTTATATAATATTTATACATTGACATGCTATTAAAATAAACAATTGTAAACAAAATTAATTCACATATTTTCCAATATACTGTAGTTTTTAATTGTATGCATCCATCACATTTTGTATAAGAAGTGTGTGTTTATACATTTGTTCCTTCGTTAGACTAATGAATTGCTTTTGTGTTTGATAAATCTGTAAGCTAAATATTAGGAGTAAATAACATTTACATGTTTCTTATTTCAACTGATTTAGAGTCTGTTCAGGTTGTCTTTTAACCATTCTACCAAACTTCGCCATGTTATTCAGCAGGTCAAAACCAGCAAATAATACAATAAAACATGTTGCTTGGTTTACAAATTATCTGTATGTATGATTTTGAAAAAATATTACCTCACAAACGGTTTAGGATAAATTCATGAATCTTAACATTTTGTTCTACATTCAACATTTCTCCAACTACATTTTTTCTATCTAAATATTTTTTCATAAAATTTGTAGTTTTTCAGGTATGGAACTTTGAAAAGCCGCCATCTTGTTACGGATAACTGCTGCAAAATTAAATTTTGCACATTTATGTATACTAATGGGATGAATTTTTAAGCGCAAATCAGACCACCCGTGCACAATGTATAGCGATTAAACCAAATGAGATACAGCTTTCGTTTTAGTTTAAACCCCCCCATTTCTCGACCCTAGAAAATTCAGTAAAAATGTTTTCAAATCTCTAAAAATCCCCAAAAGTGCTTTTTTGGGGATGAGGGTCGATTTTGGAAAATGTTCAAATGTAAATGTAAGTTGAGTGATACCTCATTTTAACCTTTTGCACTCTATTTATTTGACACTTGGCTGCTCCACCAGCTCCAATTAAAATATTACTGTTTGCAGAATTATTTTTGTATATTCGCAAAAAAATTCCTATAAATAGTAAACATAAGTTATTATATATCATTTTGTTCGGAATAAAACAGAGAATAAGGAAAAAATTGTTGAAAGATTAAATAAAAAATGTTTCATTGAGTAGGCCTATTTTGAATATAATCGGTCAAAAAAAAATCAATCGATTATTTTGTTTTGTAATGAAATTAAAAATAAGAATAATCGAGTTTAGAGCTTTTAAAATACTTTATTACACTAAATGTGACCATGATAGATAATTTAAAAAATATTTTTGAGGTTTAACAACATTTTTTTATTGAGTAGGCCTATTTTGAATATATTAGGTCAAACAAATAAAAAAATATGTGTTTTTTTATGAATTTAAAAGTAGTAATAAAAATGATTAGAGCTTTAAAAATAGTTTTTACAGTAAATATGTCTGTTTAAGTATGTCAATTGTATTTATATTTATTCAAAAATTTATTTTAACAATACAATTTTTGCGAAATAATGGTACATAACCACGTTAACGTATAGTTTAAACAGTTGCCATTTCTCAACACAAAATAAAACAAAAACAAGATCTTTACATTATTTAAATTAACAAAATTTTCTACAAAACTGCAAAATAATAACGTACAGTAAAAATAAATACCACTTGAAAAAGCGTAAACAAAAGTTACAAGGCGCAAGATAAAAGACGATGCTATTTGTATTTCTTGATCATGACTGGCAAACAGCTGCTCAACTTCAGAGAGATATAAAATATATTCAACAGCCAATATAATCTGTCACTGGTTTCTAAACTGTTTTAACAACATTGAAGTCTCATTAGACCGAAAACCACAGATTCTACACTTGTTTAGAACGTAGAAATCATATTAAAACGTGTGTCGGAGTGAGTCCGACAGTGGAGCTCAACGGCAAATTAGCGATGTCGGACTGAGTTCGCCTATGGAGCGCAAAAGGTTAAAGGTCTCTGTTCACTGATCATTTTTGGAAAAAAAAAGTTTTAACTTATCTCACTGCGCATGTATAGGGTGTTCCAAAACGTCCAAAAAATAGTGTTTTACAGTTAGTTTTATTGTTACCACTTAACATAGCGAACATAAACCAAATTTTTACCCTAGATTCACGAGAAGATACCCTTTCCAAAAATGTGCTTAGGTTGTCCCTTACTAAAAAATTTTCAAATTTAAAAAATACATACAATTTTGTGGAAAAAAGAGATTAAAACTCAAGAAGTCCAAATAGTAACGTTAGTCGTGAAGCATATCATTGAAAAGGTCTTTCAAGAACAAACATTTTTTGGAATTAAAGTTTGACCGTTTCAAAATGGCGCCTGGGAAACTTATTTTGCGCACGAGTGGTCTGATTCACCCTATACTGACAGACAACTTTTAAACCAAGCAAGATAGGACGACATGTTACATTGTACTATTTGCTAGATTACTGCTGAAGTTTGGTAGAATAGTTGTGAGGCACCCTGTATTAGATAAATTAATTAAGGTGTACAATAATCAAGTAAACGCGCTGACCTTGAGAATGCTGACGTTTCCTATTGCATTAATAATACAATTGGGAATCAGTTTTAGAATCATGGCACTCCTTCAGTAAATAGCTGGCATCTGCAAATGTGACAGTGGTCAGTTTTGGTGTTGTTGGTAAATCACTATACTTCATTCAGCATGAGTTCAGAAATAATCTACCTCCAACAGAGTAGCACAGCGAGAGGCCAGTTCAGATGTCGCCAAACGCAGTCGCCAAAACAATGCTATGCAGATTTAGCAAGATCTATTCAAAAAGCACGTAGTTTCTTTTTCTGGTTGACAGTAGATTTGAAGTCTAAAACTAAGTTTTTCTTGCAGGCTGAAATAACCTTGTACAGGTAAATTAAACAGACATGGGGGCACTGCCAGTGGAGGAGGGTGTGGGTGGGAATGGGGACACGTAAATATCCCTACTGAAAGCATAATCCGACTCCCGTTTTGAGCTCAGAAGATCATATCTGGAATAATTATTACAATATTTGTAGACCTACGCAGTAAATTTGTCAAACCATGAACATATAATAAGGTGCATGTGCCTGTAAAATAGTTATATAAATCGCTGTAACGAAACTGATGTTTTTGGTAGTGCTGCTAGCAATCTGACCGACACTTTCATAGCGCTAGCACTGACAGTTGCTCAAGCTCACCTCAGTATTCCGCTACACACCCTTGCTTCTGTTTCATGTATAATTAATTTACCTATACACAGTCATTTTTCCAACCCTTGCCATTTCGCCAACACGGCTATCAGTCAAAATAACCTTATTTTCAGCGAGAACGCTTTGATAAACATTTACAATACTTTTCTTCTGACTTTGGACACGTTTATTTTTACTTACTGGAAATAAATTCTCCGTATTAAAAACATACATATTTACACTTGTAATAAACAATATATTAACACTAATAACGAATAAAACAACTACAACCGTTGACAGAAAGGAAAGTTACAATATTGCATTCGACTAACTCAGAGTGTAAAAGTGACTGTAAGCAGCAATCTACCTCTTAGTGATAACCCCCTCCTACATCAAACCTAAGGAGGCAGCATCAATGTGCACCCTCCCTGAATGGAGTGTAGATGTGCGTAAACAACTTCCTGCCAATTACGATAGTTTAGCTTCTAAATTTGGAGAAAGGTTCGTAAATCACATTTTTCTTCGGTTTTGTATTAAAAAAATAATTTTAAAAATTGTTGAAATTGTATTGTTAATTTTTATAAAAACACATCAGTTTTATGTAGATTAATGGTTTTATTTTTTAATAATGTACATTTTAATTAAACAGTCTACGTGTATGTGTCACAGACTTTTGTTATGTATAAAATTTATTGTATATAACATTTGATGTTGAAACTGTTCAATCACGTGTATGTATGTGTTGTAATTTAGTACTTTTATGCACAATAAAAGTTTATTTTGATACTGTTTATATTATTCTTGTTTTTATTTTGTATTTGGTAATGTGTTTTTAACAGTAATTTAAGTACATTTTTGTATAAAATAATGTAATCATCAAATTGCAACAGCTTTTTAACATTCCATTGTACAAAATATTACACTTAGAGTTAAATTTTATTGTTTTACAATAAGGTGCAGCCGAACTTCTGATTAACAAAATTCTCCGAATGTATATATAACTGCCTCCGCTTAGCAAAATGTAGACTTCCTAATAATGAAGTTGAAAGGAGAAAAGTTTATCAATATGTTAAGCAGATTCTACTGATTCTACGAACGCTCACTCCAACGTTGGACCGAACGTTTGAGACAAGTCGATGGTACAGCGAATGTTCCTGCTACACGGTGAACCGAATCTTTGATCCAATACTTTAGAAGACAGTTTGGTACAAACGTTTGACCAGTTTCAAAAAATGGACGAGGATGATAGTCTATAACAATATAACTTTTAATTGTACACATTTATCGAGTTAAAAATTCCTACATCATATTTAGGTAGGCCTGGATAAAATTTGTTTTAAAATACCGGTACTAATTTTTTAAGTGATATTTTAAAAATGTATACATAATTAACATGCCTGTGATTTTTCACGGGAACTTACTCGTATGAAATATAAATTGTAGCCTACTTACCTGTAAAGATGTAAATGAATAATATTACTTCGGCTCGCATTAAAATGCCGAATTATTGATTTTTGTGTGTCTGTCTGTCTGTTAACACGATATATGCACTCACAGACGTCGTAGTAAACTACTGATGGTGCCAAAATTTTTGTAATTTTACTGCGGAGAGTTGAAAAGCTTTTGAGCTTTCTAGCGTAATTCGTAGCGAATCAGGGTCACGTTTTTAGGTCAAAATTTTGAAAATATTGGGTAAAATTTTTTAAATACAGTGTGAGGTAACGTTTTATATGTTTTTAGGTACGGAAAAAACTGATTCTGAGAGTTAAAAAGTCAAAGCTTGTTGGGGTCAATTATTTGGGTCAAAATTTTGAAAATATTAAGTCAAAATTTTGAAAATACAGTGTGCGGTAACGTTTTATATGTTTTTGGGTACAGGAAAGCCGATTTTAAGAGTTAAAAAGTCGTAGCGCGTTGGGGTCACGTTTTTGGGGCAAAATTTTGAAAATACAGTGTGGTGTATCGTTTTATATGTTTTTGGGTACGGGAAAACCGATTTTGACAGTCATTTAAAAATAAAAAAAAAAACATTATCCGAAGTCTCGAAAAAGTGTTCCATCTTTTTATCTTGTTACTGATTAACTTACTTACTTCTTGCTTCTTGTGCGTGTATCTGATATCAAGTGATATCAACCACACGGTGTCTCTCATAAACAAGGGCAGCAAGTCGCCAAAAGGTGTTGTTCGACAGTATTCTTTCAAGGGTGCATTCTCCTTTAAGTCTCACTTTAAGTATCTTTCTAGGAGCATTTTCTGGACCAGTGCATTTCAGAAGGATGTGTTGGAGAGTTTCTTCTTGTTCTTGGCATACCAAACAAGTGGGCGAGTCAACCAGTCCAAAACGGAAGAGGTATGCCTGAGTTCTCGCTCTGGATGCGAAAGTCGATACTGAACGAGGGATTCCCTTGTAAATTTCCAGGTTGTTAGGAGTTTTCTGTATTGAGTATAAATGGCGACCGTTTCTCTTGTTATTCCACTGTTCAACCCATTTAGATTGCAGGGTTCTGTCACAAAGAGCAAAACCGGCACTCAGGAAAAGATTTCTGGATGGAATCGGGCCCAAACCTGCAGCTATTCTAGCTATCCTATCTGCTTCCTCGTTGCCATGTATACCACAATGTCCAGGAACCCACTGGAACCAAATGTTTTTACCTCTGAGTTATCCAAGCATAGCGTGAATGTCATTTACTCTACGGGAGTAGTTCGATGTTTGTACTGCTTCAAAATCTGCAGTGCACTCATAGAGTCGCTGAGAATACAAACATCCCGCTTTTCCACACTGGCGATGTGAGCTACGGCTGCGTCAATTGCTAACAGTTCCACGTCTGTGCTTTACATAGAATGACTCATTGGTGTTGTCTACAAAATATCCTGCTCCAGATTTCGCATCGAGCTGGTTCAGTGAGCCATCTGTAAATATTCTATAATAGTTCCTGTAGTAGCCTTTAATAGTCTCTAATGCAGCTGCTCTCTGAACTTCAGGAAGGTCCTTCTTAGAGACATTGTTAGGTAGGTGGAGTCTTATATTGGGAGAGCAGAAGGTCCAAGGAGGGTTCTGGTTTACTATCGGGATTTTATCAGGCAGAATTTGGATGAAGAAGGATGTGCGGTGATGAAAGGAGTGCCTATGGTGGGATTTCCTTTTCTCGGGTTCAAAACTAGAAACCAGCTGGGGAGTGACAGGTTTTTTAGATGCTTGTGCCAGACTATTCTGTCAAAATGAATGTCCAATGGCTCGATGTTCAACTCTATTTCCATTGCATGTATAGGGGTAGTTCTTGGACAGCCCAGGCAGAGTCTTAAAGCTGAATTTGTTACTGATTAAAAACTAAGCACAAAGATAAACCAAAACAAGACAGGTTTTTGGCTGGATTGGAGAGTAAACAGTGCTTCATGATAAAATTATGAACGATTTATGAACGGTGAGTCAAACCAACATTTTTCTTCAAACGTTGGAGGCATCCTTTTGACTCGGTGCAAGAATACCGACATCGGCGGGAGCATGGTAGGTTTGAACATCGGCCACACAATGTTGGAAGGAGTTTGTAGCATCGTGTAGAACTGGGCTAGAATGAGACAGTTTTGGAAGGATAATGTATATAGTCTTGCCTTTATAAAGTTTATATGCGGCTCGGCTTCAGGTCATATTCTAAGAATTGTGTCTAGTAGGCGATCGGGTGCTGACTTCTAAACAATCAATACGTATTATACTTCGAAGAATTTTGTCTGTCTTTGACTGACTGTTAGGCTTCCAAGTATTTGTACTCTATGGCTGCTTTCGTTCTTCTGTATCATTTGTAGTATTCACGTGTTTTCCAGTATATGTAAGTTTCTCATATTTCACACTACAATAGGATGCTCTTAAAAAACAGTAAAAAAAGAGTGCTTAAAAATAAAGTGTGCAGTGTCTAACTTGCATATCTGACATATTATTAGCGCATTTCAGTGGCCCTTATGGTAAGACTCAAGGTCGGGAATAGCAAATGAGCACCGATCATGGTCCCCAGAACACATTTTGGACTGTCATTAAAAATCATATATGGTACAGTATATTACAACCCTAAAAGTATCTTTTTTATCAATTATCTATCATTAGGATGGCTTAAAAATTGCTTAATAATTTTATTATTGTTTGAAATAATTTAAAATCACTTAAAAATAACTTTAAAAGCGGACGGAGACTGTTGCATTGTTGTGGCAGACTTTAGCCGCATGCCTTGGCATGCACTGCAACTAACCTCCAGCGGTCACGTATCACTAAAGCTGCCATATCTCAGTTAATATTCGTCCAATTTTAAAAAATAAGGTTTCAATTGATTTGTAATTAAATTACCTTAAAAAAGGTATTCTTGTAAAATTTTTGTAAAATCAACGGTTCTTTAGTTATTTAAGAAACAAAATTTTAAATGGCTGCCATTTTGTTTTATGAATTTGAAAAATTGTCATAATTTTTTTTTTACTTTGTCTAGTTGTCATAAATGTTTGTGCAAAGTTTCAATTTCGTATGTTTAACCATTTTTTATAAAAAAATTAATAAGTGAAAAAACAAAAATGGCGGCTGTGTGAGTAACTAAGGACTTTCGGACAATTTAAATATGATATTTACATATGTTTCTAACCAAGAAACAATGCCCTAAAATATTGGTAGGGAGTTCTGAAACACCCTGTATATGTGTTCGCACTCTAGCGGCCACATTTTAAGTCCGATTTGGTTGAAATTTGGTACACATATTGGTTGTCTACGTTGCTCGGACGAGTTTGTTAGCCAAAAAAACCCAACAATCAGAAGCATATTTTTTTACCGGAAGTAACTATTTTTAGAGATTTTTCCTACGAGAATGAATTTGTTTTTGAGTGTCTACAAATATAAATGTAGGATGTTATTCTACACATACTGTTATTTTACGCGACCTTATAGCTCGCTTGGTTCCCCCAACATCGATCAAAACATAAAATACCATAGAAGTACCCGGTTCAAAGTCATGTGGTGGATTCTACCGTGGGGTTGGCGTGCGAAGCACGCAATGCTTTGTGTATTGAAGATACTCCCAATATGCGGAATGGCGAGCGAAGCGTGCAATGCATTGTGTATTGAAGATACAGTAGAACTCCAACTATCCGGAATCCAATTATCCGGATCAGATTTGAATAAGAACATAGTCAAACGGATGCGAGACTTGGCGGCGCGGAATCGATTTAAGGTGGCAAAACAGCTGACTCTGCCTGGTATGTTTTTACAGTGATTTAGTATTGTTTGTAAATATTACGCAATGTAAACATTGTCATTGATATTGTTTTTTTCATAATAAATACCGTAAATGTTCTCTATTGTGTTTTGTTAACGTTTTTCTCCTAAAAACGGCTTTTTTTCGAGAAAAATCCAATTATCCGGATTTTTGATTATCCGGATCGGGTCCGGTCACAATTAATCCGGATAATTGGAGTTCTACTGCACTCCCAATATGCGGAATGGCATGCAAACCATTTTGCAGCTATTCAGCTCTGTCGTGAATAGACCTATTTCCCAAATTGTTGGTTGAAACCCTAAAACACAGGCTTATAAACTTAAGTTTGGAAATTTGCTCAACTCACGTCAGCGGTTCAGCTGCTTGGTCGAATTGTATATTCCTGTAATTTAGTAGCCTACGTACATATTTATTTGTTCATTTAGGGCTCGGTTATGTTTGGTTAGGGACTAACTTACAAGCATGCGTAATACAGTTGCGATTCTTAAGACTGAATACAGACTACAAAACAAAAAGTTTTTTCAACGCAATACGGCGACTCAAACCCGAGATTTCCGGCCGACGCTCAACTCTTCAACACCAACTGAATTTAAATTATATAATTTACCATATCTGTAGGCGATAAAATCACCATTTTAGGTTGTATTTGCGGCATTGTGCTCTACTCACAAAGACCTTCAATTTGATGTACCATTCGGCGTATGTTCTCATTTAAGAATTTCTTCTCACTCCATGTGGGCCGTCCAACTGAGGAGGTAGCGGTCCACTGGAGACGTGGTTTAGTTGCTCTGCATGATGAACGTTTTTTATCTTAGTGAAAATAAATTAATATTCATACTTGTTATTTCATTTTTATTTATTTTTATCATACTACACAAATAACAGCTGTTTTTGATCCTGAAATTGATCCGTAAAGTCATTTTTCCACTTTAAAAACCGTTCATATTCAGCTTCATACATACCTTTTGATTTGCTTGGTAATAAATCTCCCATTACTTTTCATGCTCAACTCTTCAGCACCAACTGAATTTAAATTATATACAGTAGAGCGTCGAAAATCCTAACTAATTATGACCGAGGGGGGTTCGGATTATCAATTTGTTCGGATTTTTGAAGACAACCAAGAAAAAGCCATTTAGGCTAAAATATATGCCCTTTAATCGATTAAAGTGGTTAAACAGTACAAGAGGTAATGTAATTACAATACAGTATGTAAGACTACTTACATATTATGATTTAGAAGAACCTGCACGCACACAGTAGGGCCAACATGATTACACTTGTAACTCTCAATTACAGTACAGTTCATAATTAAAAGTTCACTTGTACATTGTAATTAACACAAACGAAAAATTTAAAAAAATACTGTACACTATAGTACACAATAGTGTACAATATAGTACACTACTGTATGTACGACACACTGTTATAATGATTACATAAAGAGAAATGAATGAACTTTCTGTAGGTTTACTGCTAGCGCTAAAGCAGCTTATTAGCGTGACAGTGAAAATACTGACAGCCAGTCTGTTGTGAAGGCGTGTGAGAGCAGATATTAAGAAATGTTTAAAAATAGATAATAATGTCAAACTGCAATGAAGATTTTTTGAAATTTTTAACGACGCAAAAATGGGAATTTACGAAAACGAAAATGAAATTTTTGCAGAGGCTGCCTCAGAACGCGTTCGGATTTTTGACGTTTCGGATTATTGACGTTCGGATTATCGACGCTCTACTGTAATTTACTATATCTGTAGGCGATAAAATCACCATTTTAGGTTGTATTTGCGGCATTGTGCTCTACTCACAAAGACCTTTAATTTGATGTACCACTCGGCCTATGTTCTCATTTAAGATTTTCTTCTCACTCCTTGTGGGCCGTCCAACTGAGGAGGTAGCGGTCCACTGGAGACGTGGTTTAGTTGCTCTGCATGATGAACGTTTTTTATCTTAGTGAAAATAAATTAATATTCATAATTGTTATTTCATTTTTATTTACTTTTATCATACTACACAAATAACAGCTGTTTTTGATCCTGAAATTGATCCGTAAAGTCATTTTTCCACTTTACAAACCTTTCACATTCAGCTTCATTACCTTTTGATTTACTTGGTAATAAATCTCCCATTACTTTTCTTGCTTCTTTTATAATACTTTCAGGAATTTCTATTTCACGATCTTTCATTGTACGTATTTGTTTTCAACAAGTTCACAAACATAACTTACGCAACGATAGCAAAGTTTGAGGCTAATACACTGAAAAAAATATGAGCTGATTTTTTGGTAAGCTATATAAGGTAATGAAAAACATCGACTTTACGGATCAATTTCAGGTTCAAAAACAGCTGTTTTTTGTGCAGCATGATAAAAGCTCATTTTCGAGTACAAGTATTCAAGTCGAGCAGAAGATTGTGGAAGATACAATGTCACCGTTACACATGAATATTGTATATAGCGAAGCATTACTATAAGGAATAACAACTAAAAGAAACATATAGAGGTTAACCATCTTTTTGACGAATGTAAACTATTTTCTTTCGCCAGCACCATCTACTTCATAAGCATTGGTTCTGAATTTATTATTTATTTATTTAAGATGATTATGTTAATTAACATTAATAATAAGTTATAATCAGGCATGTTAATACAACAAATTATTGGGGGGGAGGGAATCTAAAATTTCCCAACAATTTTGACAATATTTCCCAACTTTTGTGGTGGGGGTTCCAACGTAGGTCCGGGTGGAGGTCTGGGTTATGTTTTGTGGAATAACAACCTATTTTAGATAGGGCTTTGAAGGCTCACTCTTGGTATTTTTTTTGAAAAATTGACTTCTCTAAGTAGAGTTTTTAACACTGCACATGCTGTTTTTGAGGTTTTAATTTTAAGAACTTCAGATGTTCATCACATTATTGAAAAAATTCCCCATACTTTTCCCCACCATTTTCTTTTCCCCATTTTGGCGAAAAACCTCCAATCTGGCAACACTGGTGGTGGACTGGCGAGTCAGTCAGTGTTGCCACAATATAACAAGGGTTGGAACTAAATTTCCCAGAACATCATTTAAATAAATATAGTCTAAAAAAACACGCTTTTAGAGCATATCAAACTAAAAAGTTAAAAATAATTTTTCAAATAAGCTTAAAACAATAATAAACGATAAATACTAGCATTATTGTAAAAAAAGCGTTGGGCGCTCGATGTACGAGAAATATGGACAAAGCGCCCCACGCTTTTTTTACAATAATGCTAGTATTTATCGTTTATTATTGTTTTAAGCTTATTTGAAAAATTATTTTTAACTTTTTAGTTTGATATGCTCTAAAAGCGTGTTTTTTTAGTTTTTTTAAACTATATTTATTTTTCACTTTTTAGTTCGATGTATTATAAAAGCGTGTTTTTTAGTTTTTTTAAACTATATTTATTTTTTAA
>JAGFPH010007678.1:28792-54694 GCA_018207615.1 Philaenus spumarius | reverse complement strand
AACTTTTTTGTCTCTTGTAATTTTTTTGTTAAGTTAGCGGTTTTTGATATATTTTACTTTAAAAATTATAAACGGCCGCCATTTTAAAAATATTTAAAATATTGTTCTAATTTTTCGTACAGTGATAAAAGGTTACGCAAAAAATAGGTGTACAAAGTTTGAGCTCAATATCTTTTCTACTTCTAAAAATATTAAGTATTTTGTAAAAAACACATACAGACAGACAGACCGAAAACGGTATGAGATAGGACACATGTTATATTACATTTTTTGTTTCTTTTGACATGCTGAATAACGTGACAAAGTTAGTTCATATGGTCGCAGGACACCCTGTATAAAAAAAAAACATTTACAATTCGATTACTTAAGTAAAAGTAATGAAATATTATAACCAACCTTAAAATTAAATCAAGTAAAAGCAAAGCACTAAATAGCAATTGATAGCAACTAGTTTTTTATATAAGGTTATAGGAAGTTTGCTTGGTTGTTCTTAAGTTTGAACTTGTATAATTTGTATTCGTGAGAGGTTTATGGTGTTGACAGATTTGTTGAGTCTATATACAAAAACAAGTATAAATCAGGAAATAACCATGCACTAGGTTAGAAAAACTAAAACAGTTTTTTACAAAATTATTTTAATTACAATAATTTTTACAATAACGGGTTACATTTGTTCCAGAACATGAACTAAATCAGTTTTTATAAGTTTTATACAATATTTGCTTGCTAACTGTAGTTTTAAAATAATATTAACAAAAACTAATACTTTACATTTATAATTACAAAACACACAACTACTAATGAGATGACTCGGAGGAAACACTCGATGATTCCTCTGAGGTTTTATCTTCTTCTTCTTCTTTATTGTCCTCCTTTGTCTTCTTTTCCAGGTTAGGATTCACCCACGAATGCAAGTTCCTCACAAGTGCATACGGGTTTCCTGGTTTTGTATATTTGTAGCTGTTGTTCTCGGGCTTGTTTGGTTTTTTGTACGGATGTCTGTACATTCTTGTTCGCGCATGCGAGTGATTCGGTTTCCTGTAGTACAACTCCCGTGGATCCTGGGCTTGCTGCCGACTAGATAAGCCGGTGTCTCTGTAACAATCAATATCTGTGAGTGAGTGCATTTAGTACAGGTTTTTAAACATTAATCAAAGCAATGGCGATTAAAAGAATGAAAAGGCGATACCTTATATCTCACTATTTCTATGGTGAGTTGCCTTAGGAAAGATGAGCTAATGGAGTGGCTTTTATGGGGAGACTAAGGTTGGGACTGGTCAATGAGCAACGATCATTCTACCCAGAACATGATTTGGGGTGGAAATTTATTATATATATATATATATATATGTATATATGTGTTTGCACTCTAATAGCCGCATTTCAATGCCCGATTTGGTCCCTAAGTACCTCGTACCAGTTCGTTGCGAAAAAAAATACCAGTCGTACCTACTAATTTGGATCTAAAGTAAATTTTTTGAGATTTTTATACTAGAGTTTTTTTTTTATTTTACCTAAACGAAATAAATATAGGAGATTATTCTTAAAATTGTATTTTTTACACTACCTTATAGCTCGCCTTGTTCCCCCAAAATCGATCTAATCGTAAATTACTATAAAAGTGAGGTCTGCTACGAGACCGACGGCTGGGATGGAAAACGTAAACTTTGTTTTATTTGTTTAAAAAATAATTTTATTTTCAACCCTTAATAAAACTTACAAAAACCTAAAATTGATTAGCGAATTTCCATAGGAAAAATTAGCTATTGCAGTGGCCATTATGGTAAGACCCAAGGTCGGGAGTAGCAAATGAGCACCGATCATGGTCCCCAGAACTACCAGAACACGTTTTGGGGTGTCATTAAAAATCATATATGTATATATATATATATATATATACGTATATATGTGTTCGCACTCTAGCGGCCGCATTTTAAGTCCAATTTGGTTCAAATTTGGTACACATAATGGGTGTCTACGTCGCTCGGACGAGTTCGTTAGCCAAAAAATCCAACAATCGGAATCACGTTTTTTGACTGGAAGTAACTATTTTTTTAGATTTTTCCTACGAGAATGAATTTGTTTTTGAGTTTTTTTCTACAATTATAAAAGTAGGATGTTATTCTGCACATTTTGTTTTTTACGCGACCTTATAGCTAGCTTGGTTCCCCCAAAATCGATCAAAACGTAAATTACCATAGAAGTACCCGGTTCAAAGCCAAGAGATGGATTCTACCGCGGGGTTGGCGTGCGAAGCACGCACTGCATTGTGTTTTTTTTTAACGTCCTGCTGTTTTGCACTTTAAGGCTAATGAAGGCGGGACCTACAGTTTTAAGTGGAATCCGAATCACAGCCAATGATGTCTGTTAAGAAACCATTTAGAAAATTATTGCACTGCATTGTGTATTGAAGAAACCCCCAATTTGGGGGCTGGCGTGCGAGGCACGCAATGATTTGTGTATCGAAAATACTCCCAATATTCGGAATGGCGTGCGAACCATTTGCAGCTATTCAGCACCGTCATGAATAGACCTATTTCCCAAATTGTTGGTTCAAACCCTAAAACATAGGCCTATAAACTTAATTTTGGAAATTTGCTCAACTCACGTCAGCGGTTCTGCTGAGTGGTCGAATTATTTCCGTTTGTAATTAAATATTTGCAATTTAAGTTCTCTATTAAAATTTACTTTTAACCAAAAAAAATTATTAATTCACTGAAACAAAAAGAAGATTAAGTCGAGCATTTTCTAAACACTGTTCAGGAGAAGGTAAATTAGCCCATGAGAATGTAAAGAATTTCCTAAGGTAAAATTTCTGAAAAATAATTTGGAAATATGCAATATTTTTAACACTCCATCTGCATAGAACTTAATGAATATGTAGGGAACCCAAAAATTATAAAATAATTAACATTTAAGTTTTGTCTAATGTATTCAACGATCAAGCAAAATTATGTTCTGACAGTATTATTAATTTAAATTGATGGAGTTACATCATGATAACCCTCTGCTGAAGCGTGTATTATCCAGTACAGCCGTTGTTTTTGTCTTCAGATATTTCGTCAAAACTTACTGTAGTTTCTGTGACAAAGTGCCTTGTACTCGAGATATGTCTACCGTTGCTGCAAAAGGTCTGCTGTGTTGCTGGATGTAAAATACAGCAGCACTAGCAGATCTCTTACGGCATCGTTAGCCGCTGGGTCTAGGCTCAATCAGGCCTACGGAGACACCTGTATACGTTGCTACAACAAATTATTTGGGGGTGGGGGGAGCAAAATCTAAAACAAAATTGACCATATTTCCAAACTTCTGTGGTAGGGCTCTGGGTTATGTTGGGCGGAGATGGAGCCCTGGAAGTTCACCATCGGAATTTTCTCTAAGAATAGTTTTTAACATAATGTTCTGCAAGAATTTCAACATGTCCATTACGTTACTGAAAAATTTCCCTACTTTCCCCAGTTTTCCCGAAAATTAAAAAAATTCCATTTTGAGGAAAAACCCCCAATTAGGTAACATTTGCCTGGCGCAGTGCATGACATGGTGAGTCAGTGACAGTCAGTGTTGCCACAGTAACAATTGTTGGAACTAAATTTCCCACAACATCATAAAAGAAGACAAAGCATTTATTTGGTACAGAAATATTTTGATTTGCCCAAGATTTTGGGATTGGAAATTATAACTTGCTTGTTATTTGTGAATGTTAATACTACAAACAAAAGCTTTGGAAACCCAAACCCAAAGTTGGAGTTTTTGAGTTTTTTGCGTGCAATTTAATCCAAATATCAAAATCCCAACTTTTATATAAATCTAAAATTTTCAAACTTTTTGGTTTTTAAAATTATTGGGGATGACAACTCCTTTGCCCCCTTCCCCCCATAGCGTTGTAACTGACTGTATACAGTATAACGTCTGTTTTCGGTGAATTTATATTGCCAAACCATCAGTGTTCAAAACCATTCGTAGTTAATAAACAAAGATTAATTTTAAACCAGTAGAGCTTACAGGCTAAACCAGTCCCGGTCAATAAATTTTCGTAACTTATTTTTTAAAAAAGTATTAAAATAGTTTGCGAATTGGAAACTGTACCACTCTTTAACTTAGGGAATACCAGTAATTAAGCAAAATCCGATAGTGAATTATATTCAAGGTAAAAAGTAACAAATAATTTTGTATTAAAATTAGTATTTTTTATAGTGGGTTAGATTTCAAAATTTACTTTCTGAAATTGCATTAATAAAGTATTAACGTTAACACAAAAAGAAAGCAGTCGTAGAACTGCCGACAGAAATGAAAACTGTCATGAATATAAATAAGTGGTTGTGTTTGTTTAGTCCGAAATATGATCTACATAATTTTAGATTAGACTATAATAAACCAACACACATCTGTTAAATGCATTTAAATTCATTACCATAGCAACCAAGTTAGCAAATTTAGACATTTTAAAATAATAAACGATCATTTTGCCATTTCAGCATAAATATTTTCAACCTGAAATTTGTATAGTATATGCTAATAAACCCTAACTTTTAAATAAATGTGCATGTTTTGATTTGAACTGCAACATTTAAGGATTTTAAACATTCAATGTTAAGGCAGTTTAAACAATGCACAGTATGCACACATTAAACTTTCCACGTAGTCAATTTAACTTTACTTATATATATATATACAGCACTAATCTTACAATAATACAAACTATAGTCAATAGTCAAAAAACTTTACGTAGATACGATATTATGCCAATGTACAACCTTCCACGAGGACTGAGCGCAACACATCATACTTATACATATACAGGGTATCCCACGGAGAAACTCTCAGGACTTGTTCTTCAGGTGAAAATAACAAAAAAATGTCATATAAACATAGGACCGAAAACCCTTCGTTTCCCAGATATCCGCCATTTTGTTTTTTTACAAAATAACACAAATCTACAGAACGATTTGACTGATTGAGTTCAAACTTGGCATGAAGTTTAACCTAACAATGATCTATCTAAAAACAAATAAACAATTAAATCCAATTATGCGTTTCAAAATGACGGCTGTTTGAAAATTTCAAATCTAAATAACTCAAAACCCGTACATTTTAACGAAAAATGTCAAGATACCTTTTTTGTAGCCCTTTTGATTCCTTATCGGGTGGTGGTAACTGTCAAAACAATCGGATGAAGGATAATAGCTAAGTTAAAGGTAACGGCAGCAAATGTAGCCTACATACAATATTGTTGTGTTTACTGTGTTGGTATAGTATGCCGGGTTAGACAAACCAATTACTGCACATAACTTAACTATTACCATTCATCCGATTGTTTTTACAGTTACACCATCCAATAGGGAATCAAAAGGACTACAAAAATGGTGTCTTGACATTTTTCATTAAAATGTACGGTTTTTGAGTTATTTAGGTTTGAAATTTTCAAACAGCCGCCGTTTTGAAACGCAAGATTCGATAGTATCGATTATTTTTCTTGAGATATATCATTGTTAGGTTAAGCTTCATGCCAAGTTTGAACTCAATCAGTCAAACCGTGAATAAACTGTATAATGTAATTGCATTTATTGAGATATTGGCTTTGAGATTTTGACTGTTCTTACACATGTATTAATAAAGCGAAATTGGGCATCATTATTAAATTGTAAAGGAAGGAAGGGTAATGGCGAGCGAAGCACTCGAGGACTACCAAAGTACATTTTATACCACACACTATTGAACTATAAAGTCACAACGTTTTCTATTGTAGAGTAACTTCAGCATTTAATTTAAGTATTAATTTATAACAACATACATACTGCTACTGACTGACGCCAGTGTTAATATAGTGTTTTGTTTTGAATATTAAAATATAAAGACCTGGTTTTGATGGTTGTCTACAATTTATATTAGATGAAGCTGAAAATTGGTTCTATATAGATTACCCTAGATAGCTAGCTGCTCCATAATATCTGAGAAGAGAAAAAACTCGCCCACCCTAAAGAAGTTTTCACTTCAATAATTAAAACTACATAATACAAGTTTATAATCGTCGTTTGGTTTCAAAGATACGTTACGCTTGGCGGTTAAAATCCGAGAAAAGTCGTTTGAATCCAAAATATCTTAAAAATTGTAATTGGACAAACTGGTTTGGAATTTATAAAACAAGAAGGGTAAAACTCTTTTTGATGTAAAATTATTTAATAACACCATGAGGAAAAGTGGCAATATAAAATGTGTTTCATGAAAAACTGTTAATTTTCTGCTGCGGGTTTTGTTTAAATGAAAATGATCTCGAGCTAATAATAAATAACATATATTTTCATTTCAGGTCTGTTATAGTGGCAGCCATATTGGATTTTTAACCCGTAAAAGCAATGTTAATTTATTTAAAATCTTATTTTAAACATAACCACAATACGCATCCTTACGCTAAACTTCGGAGTGGTTCAGCTGCGTGGTCGAATTATTACAATTGCTTCAATACCACGTGTTATAAATTTATACTATAAATTGTAAAACACCAAATTTCTTACTTTGGGATGCGTGCGCCTGATGATTGCTCTGTCTTGGAAGAGACCTGCTTTGCTGCTGGGAACCATTGTTCGGGGATGTTGACCTTTTTGTACTGAGATTGAAAACTCATCTTTCTGAAAACATAGCGATTTTTTTTCGTTTTAAAGACATGATCATAATGAACAACTAGCCTGGTCATACGCTTACACATTACAGTATTGAATTGTATTTATTATATTATTTACGTCTGATTTCGGTACATTATAAAAGAGCGTCTGTTTTAATGCCAAATTTGTAACTTTCAAAAAATGTAATGCGTCCCAAAAATACTAAACACTGCCAACACATTAATAAACCCCATTAAACGAAATCCACAAGTTTTAAAAAATAACAATGAGTTGTTTCCCGTGCACTTGATTAACATACAGGCAGCTTACATAATAAAGTGTCGTCCGTAATATTTTACAATATACATGCCCAGAAATAATCTTTACAATAACTTTCAATACAAAATCTTACAATTTAGTCTGGAAAACAGCAAATTACAAAAGTGACCAGTAATATAAACAGCTGATTTCATTTCATACTAGTAGCGGCGTTATTATTATTTTTTTTTTTTTAAGGCGAAAACCCTAGATGGTTATCATCGCCTTTGTAGCGACGTTACTTGCGCGTAATGAAATTAGCTGTTTCTTAGGAGAATTTGTTTATAACACAATAACAAACTAAAAATAATAACCTCAACACTTATAGTATTCACATAGTACTACTCAGAAGTATAACAACAAGACAATATAGTAATGAAAGCTATTTCAATATCGTTACACTTACTGCCTGATAAGTTTGGTGTCCGGACTTTTCGTCCCACATGAAAAATGCGGACTTTTCGTCCCACTTTTTGAGGTGGCTACCTGGGTTGGGTTTGATAATGATTTCCAAATATTTTTAGGCCGACTTTTCGTCCCACCTGAGGGAAGGGTTGCAGAAAGTTATCTGACCGTCTTCCCTCATAATACGTTATATTCAACAATTCATATTTTGATCAAAGAAATTTTAAACTGAATCTATTTTCAGTATATTTCATCTGATAAATACGTTTGTGCGAATCATTTGTCACTGATTAAAATTAAACTTGTGTTCTAAGAGAACCACTATGGCAATCGTTCTCAAATTTGTATGCAGGTAGGTTAGGTTAGGTCAGGTCAAAAGTTTAACCGCAGCTGATTTTAAACACGAAACAATTATTATAAAATTTATAATTATTTTACCAGACTAAAGGCTGGATAAAATGTGATGGGAATCATGAAATTGTGGCGTAACTTTTTATGGTTGAATTTACCTTGTAAATCTGATAGGTCAACAAACTTTAAGGGGCACTCCACCTTAAAAAAAAAATCTTAATTTTAAAGCTAACCTAATTATTTTATGTTTTATAATATGAGTGTTGGTTATAGTGACTTTTCCATAAGTTTTGGCCCCACCCCCTCCCCCCAAAACGGGGGGGGGGGGGGGAATTTTTACGGATTTAACTAGGCTTCACTGTGGCAGACATAACTCAAGTTGTATTTGAGATAGCCTCATTTTTTATTTTTTAAGAGGGCATTCCATTCTACAACCTGTAGTATGGATATTAAATTATATAAAATATTTCTGTAAAAAATGTGTTATTTAATTTTTTTATAAATTTTTTAGTAAAATCTTTTTTTAATAATTTCTTAAAATCTATATTTTAGGAACTAATGTATATCCATACTACAAGTTGTACAATGAAATGTCCTCTTCAAAATAAAAAAAAAATTATTAAGCTATCTCAAATACAGCTTGAGTTATGTCTGCTACAGTAAATGAAAACGTGAGAAACAAAACTTTCGGAAAACGGCCTAGAAAAAGACTCAGTTATTTGGAGAATATACATGTACGCGTTTTGTTTTTAGATAAAATAAACTAATTATAAGCATATTATCTATACTTATTGTATATCAAATTGTTCAGAAAATCACAGGAAACAAAAATAGGTGAAAAAAAGAAAATTGTAATTTTTTGTCATTTTTATAAATATTAAGGTGGAGTGCCCCCTTAAAATATATAAAACGTTATAACATATTATGAGAGAAAGAAGGTCAGATAAATTAGTCTTTGTATGGTCCTTTCTGCAACCCTTCCCTCAGGTGGGACGAAAAGTCGGCCTAGAAATATTTGGAGATCATTGTCAAACCCAACCCAGGTAGTCACCCCTAAAAGTCCGCACTTTTCACGTGGGACGAAAAGTCCAGCCATCGATAAGTCTAGACACAGGTACTATTAATAACTTTGTTTGTATTAATTACAGTGTTGATTTCCAGCTACGAAATACAAATTTATTCTGTTTTTTATAGAGTAGTATAGTAAAATATTGTACGAGACTCGTCCGAAATGTGTTTCCCGGACTTTTAAAGTCATATAGGCCTACCAATAATAGAAATACATATTTCCACCCTAAACCATTAACTGGTAAATTCATATTCTCTAAAACTACATTAAATTATGTATTTGTAAAAGCGTTGTATCATTAAATAATTGCGTTACAAGACATTAAATTAGAACACACAACAAACGGAATTTAATTTTAACGAAGAATAAATATTGATTTACGTTTTTATTTACAAACACACGCTGTATCGGCCAAATTAAGAAACGCTAAAAGCTAAATGACGTAACAAAGTCCAATAAAAATTTTGTATTCCAAGTTTTATTAATTTTGGAAAGGTAGAACACTTTTTTTTTAATTCACGTGCTCTAAATTTTTAATAGAAAGCGCCCCCCCCCCCCCCGGGTAGATTAATTAATTTGATATACAACAGAAAAATTACTACTAAGTCATAGCACAGAGGAAAAATAGATTAATGTATAACTAGTATAGAATACATACGAAACTTCCAACCGTACTATTGGTTTTTTTTCACTTCGTTTTAATATGGACCATTATTTGTATTTTTATATTTAGAATAGTACTATTTATAAAAAAAGGTCTGCCAAACTATGCTGTGAGGATTTTTAAATGCGTGCAATTATAGGGATTATTATTATAGTCTAATTCATGATCTGTGTTGAGGTTAGAAGTTGATGGAAATGTACATTTATTCAATAGTTTTTGTTTATTTCGTTTTTTAGCTAAATCTACTTAGGCGTACAAACAACGTACGATATGTAACCGGGTTTATGCCGTTAGGGAATTCAACATACTACATGTACAGAGCCTACTTTGAATTAGCCTACAAGAAGTAAAATTACATAAAAAAACTTCACTCATAAACTTTCAGAAGAGACATAAATAAAAAAAACATAATTTTTCAGAAGAATTTAACGAATAATAATACTTTGAAAATAATAACTATACACTGATTCTCACACATATACGTTTGGTAATCAAACGCGTTTTAACGACAAAGTCGTCATCTTCAATGACACATGAGCTACAACTAAAAACTTATAATTAGTTTTTGTGAGAATTAGTGTGTTGTTATTATTTTTAAATAATCCCTTCTCACTCGTCATGCTTAAAGTTTACTATTAATAATACTAAAACATATCTCACACATGTAGACATACATTTACAATATAACCTTTTGGCAAAGGATGGCTTTATTTGTATTGTAACTTGTATAAAGGTTAATTCAGGAAGAAACGGACGTTTTCTACTAGTAAAAATAAGAAAAAGTTAACATAAAATATAGGTTCGGAAATGCTTCGTTTTCCAGTTATCCGCCATTTCGTTTTTTACAAAATACTTAATATTTTTGGATGTAGGAAATATATTGAAAGCAAATTTTTAATACGTATTGGTACGTCATCTTTTACCCATGTACAAAAAAAAACAAAACTTATTTTATAAATTTTCAAAATGTTAGCCGATTAAAAATTTTAATATAAATTATCTCGAAACCGTTTATTTTACAAAAAAAATTTCAAGTAACAAAAACCGTCCTATTTTAATGACAAACAAAACGGTGTTTTTATTATTTCGACATCTTAAGAGATAACCTACTTATTGCCTAAAATCTAAAATAATTTATACCATGGAAACTATTCCAACTAAGGAAACTATTGTACTAAGGTACAAAATGTATATATCACCTAGTAGAACAAGTCCTGAAAGTTTCTTCCTGATCCACCCTGCATAAGTAAGTTTTATCCATAATAACATGTTCAATATTAAAATACTTCATAAACTAATTGAATTTTAAAATATCCTTCTTACCTGATTATACAGCTGTACACTACAAATCTACAACTACTGTATTTCAACAACTACTGATGTACACTTGACTTCCTGACGCACAATGAATAGAGCTTACAGATTTTGAAAACTATCTTGGTAAGTTTACCTACTTAAACAAGTTTTTCAATAGAGGGTGGGGTTAGGGAGGGGTAAGGGTTGTTACCCTTATTGAAGTACACAGGATCAGGTAAAGACGGACTTTGAACTTTGCCTATAACGGAAAGTTATTTATGTACAGTTACTCACTTTCCATGAATCATCTAAGATATCTTTGTCGCCTTTGTCAGAACAAAACAAGTTAGGGAAGATTTTACTGGAAACGATTCTAAATAAAAGTAGCGTTCGTTAGAAGCGAAAACTAATAATCAATGTAACGAGTTAGTTTCTAACGTTTGAGCTGGTTTTACATCAGCTTAATATTAACAATCTGACTTTGAGGTGTGTTCAGACTCGCTTCCGTCCCTGGATGTAAAGAATTTCAAATATCTTGGTTCCGTAGATTTTTCTGAGCACTGCCGTGTACACATACACAGGCGGAAAACACATCCTTTTATTATTACGGGATCCTTTTATACAGGGTGTAAAAAAAACCTTTCAGGGCTTTGGGATATGATTCTTCATACAAAAAGGAAGAAAAAAGTTCATATCCAGATATCCGTCATTTTATTTAGTACAAAATAATTCATATCTAGAGAACGATTTGACTGATTGAGTTCAAACTTGGCATAAAGTTTAACCTAACAATGATATATCTCAAGAAAAATAAACGATTAAATCCAATCATGCGTTTCAAAATGGCGGCTGTTTGAAAATTTCAAACTTAAATTACTCAAAAACCGTATATTTTAACAAAAAAATGTCGACACCTTTTGTATCCATTTTGATTCCCTATCGGATAGTGTAACTTTAAAAACAATCGTATGAACGATAATAGCTAAGTTAAAGATAATGACAGCAAATGTACATACAATATTGCTGTGTTTACTGTGTTGGTATAGGATGCCGGGGTGAACGAACAAACCAATTATTACACATAACTTAGCCTAACCCGTTGCTCAACAAGAACGGGTTTAAGTGTTACCTCAATTTGTTTTTACTTATTAACTATGAATTACGTATAGTTGCCTCAAAACGTAGAGAGACACCTCCTCAGGTAGAACGGACCTTCCTAATCACCTGTTGACAAACAATGCCTTTGTTAGAAGCGGCCATCTGGGACTGCCGGCATCCGTCTGCTATTCCAAGAAATTCTGTGTCACACTAAGTTTGCGAACAATTGATACATTAGGCCTATATTATCGAATGACGGCTCAATTTTTCCGTCTTACTTAGACGAATACAAAACAATTTGAATCACAGTTCTACGACGTACCATTACTGGCATAACAGCGCCCGTGATGTGATGGTGAAAGTTAAGCAACAACTGTTATTTCTGTAACGGTACGTCTTAGAACTGTGATTCAAATGTGTTTTTATTCGTCTAAAAAAAAATAGCAGTCATTCGATAATGTAGGCCTAATGTATCAATTGATTCCAAATTTTAGTGTGACAGAATTTCTTGGAATAGCAGGCAGATGCCGGCAGTTCCGGGTGGCCGCTTCTAACAAAGGCATTGTTTGTCAATAGGTGATCAGGACGGTCCGTTCTACCTGAAGGAGTGTCTCTCTATGTTTTGAGGCAACTATACTACTTATCTTCTGTGGGTATAAATAACATAACAGTTTTAAATAACATAATGTTTATGTTTTAAGGTAAGAATTATATCAAGTATCTATTAAAATCAATTTACAATTATTTAAGTCGGTATATTATATTTGTGCTGCGTATTATTGTATGTATTTGCACACTGCGATAATGGTAATTATGTTTTTGTTATGATTGATTTATAAATATCAACCACAGACGCAAATAGAAAAGATGTACTTAAATAAGGTGAGCCCGAAATAATAACTTACGTCTACGTCATCTGTAGTAAAATAATAATTCAACGAGTGTTCTTACCTTTACGCTGATAAGTTGTTATCGTGGGAGATGCTGTTACTTAACTATTTGCTGTACATCCGCTCAAAATATTCGTACGGCTGATTTTTAATATTGTAATAACAATCACAGAAACAAATAATAAGAGCTTTTTTGAAGCGCTGTCATTTTGTTTTCACTTTGCAACGTTGCCAAAACACAATCTACTGTTATATGTTTTGACAAAATATTAGAATGGTGTAAAATTGTCGATTACAACCCGGGTCATCCATTTCTAACTGGAAACCATCGGAAATAAAACGGCACCAATCGGTTAACATTGACAATTATAAATGCAGCCCTGGCCGGTTAGGTTTACCAATCGCAAAACTAGGTTCTTATAAAAAAAATGATTTACTTATAGAAAGTGTATAAATGAATATAGACACCTAGCGAAAAAGCTGCAGAGCAATAATCTGCAAATTTCCTATTGGTTGTTTTAGAGTAAGAATGTATTAAAACAAACACAGGGTAATTCGCATGTTGTTCCGAACACTTTCTGAGCTGAGTCCACTAGCAAAATTAATGAAAAAAGTTCACAGCTCAGGAAAAGCTTCGTTAGAGAGTAACACCTGGCGAAAGATTTCGTCCGTATTTCAGATTCCCCGCAAAATCCAAGCCCTACTGTAATATTTAGGGAGTTAATTAAGGTGCAAAAATGTATTTATTTACGTACAATGGGCAAAGAAATTGAATAAAATAGGTCCCAGACCTGTAACTACAGAAATGTTTGAGACAACTTATGCAAAACTCAGAATTCGTTCTAACAAAAATGTTCTTTAGGTGTTTAGTACATTAACTTTGTGAAACGGGTATAAACCCATAAACTTACTGAACACAACGTGTAGAGAATTTAATTCTGAAGACAATTATGTAAAATATGGCAATGCAAATCAAACACAAACTTTAAAAAAATTCATTATTTATTGAAAAGAAGAATTTAAATCGTAAAATTTGTATAATTTAAATTAAATTTAACATCTAATTGATGCAGCAATAAAATATTAGATATTTACATTACAAGTGAAGAAGTGCTTCTTTACATCATTCGAAGTCGGTGTTTGTACTGTATAACCTCATTAATGATGTAAAGAATCATTCATCACGTGTAAAGTACTAGTACAATATTTTTCCTACGCTTGTTATAAAAAGTAGCTCTTGTCACACTACAAACAGAACCCAAAGTAGGTGTTTGCCGCACGCATCGATGTATAAACACACTGGATTGCGCGCTGAGTAGTCTGAAAGGTTCGAGAAACGAGCCGGCCGGCGTGGAGCTTCCCCCTCCACTGGAGGGATAGACCCGCGGTGGGCAGCGTGATAGATGGACAGTGTTACACGTTGTTGTTGTTGTATACAGTTCAATTCTTTGATTTATCCTCTACACTTTTTTATAATAATATGTCATTTTTGGGCAGAGGAAATAGTATTCCTAAATTACTATTCAAAACAGGCCTAGTTTTGTTAGCAGTCTTGTAGTAGGAACATAAAAACTGGTGTTTTCAAAATAAGAAATTTGAGATTGATCAATACTTTTATACAGTTCTACTTTAGAACTAAATTACGAAACTTTTTTACATTTATGAAAAAAATTACAAAAAATGTTTACTACTTTTTATATAGGCCTAAAGTTGAACTTTTTCCTTTCGTTACTAAACACTAGGGGCTCTGCCCCTGGACGATTCGCTTCGCTAGCAGTTGAAAAATTCGCTAATGAATCTCGTTAATCTTTGGCTCGTTTGTACATTGGTTTGTAAAATTATGAAACCAGGCTTAAATATATTAACGGTAATTACAAGATTAATTATAACCTCAAATACATGCTTTAGAAACATGAGAAACTTTCATTACGATTTTAGTCCTAGTTCTACTATCTTCTGTCAACTAATGTTTTGAAACCAGGACTAAATATACAGTAGTAAACATAACCTCAATACTATGTTTCAGAAATGAGCCAGGCCTATATTACAAAATTGACTATTAGAATTTATCCATTTTTGCCAAGTTTAATTTTTTTTATAAAATAAATTGTTAAATCAGAACAATTTATTCTAATTCTAACGTGCTAAAACAGTATAAATTAGATTGTTTTTTAATAGTAATTAAAAACTATCCAATGAACAGCTGATTTAGGATAATACTCAATCTCATGGCTTGTTTATAAACAGCTGTTTTGATTGCTTTATTTACTATTTCGTTGTAATTTTGTAACCAACATGGCAACCCATAAGACCCTATGTTAAAATTTTTCAACTTTTAAATTAGATTTTCTAAAAAAATTGCGTTTTGACACGAAATACAACTATATGGGTGTACTTAAAAATCAATACTACACCTAAATACAAAATTTCTTTGAATTCGTTACAGCCGTTTTCGAGATCCACGACAGATAAAAGCAAAGATAGATACAAGAATTGCTCATTTAAAGTAATAGGATGCTTGTTCCTTGAGCTAATAACTTTGTTAATTTTACTTCAATCATTTTGTTTACTTGCAAAACTGGCATATATGAATTTTTTAAACCTTTATCTACAAAAAAGCTATGGAACACTTTTGAATGAGTTTAGAATAAACGTGTTGACTAAATGGTTGAAATACAAAAACTTGGACGATTTTTTTACAAATTTGAAGTTTACGGTCATTTCGTGAGCTTATGGTTTGAGATACGGAAAAAATCAAGAATACTATTTTGTTGAAAATCTAATTTGCTACCCGCAAAATATTAGTTTTTAAATTCGACTTACAGTTAAGACACAAACTGGCTTTAGAAAAAAGCTTACACTGAGAGCTTACAATTCGATCACTTAAGTCAATGGAATAACTTTATTAACTTTTAAATTAAATCAAGCAATAGCGAAGCATTGCTGGGTCCACTAGTTTACTATAAAAATAAGTGTTACATACTGTATTACAATTAAATATTGCTTAGAAATTAAAATGATTATTTTATAAATAATGTTTGGTGCCGTTGTTGAAGCTGAGCAAAATAAATTAAAACATTTGTGGGCGTTGCATTAACTTTGAATGCTTCACGTCTTGTTGCTGTCCCTCCAGTGGTGGGGGAAGCGGCTAGGCCAGCCGGACCGTTTTCAATACACGCAGCCAGCGATCCAGTGTGTTTATACATCGATGGCAGCACGTGTGCGCCAAAGTGCAATGGTAATCAAATAGGATTTACGCAAAGTAAATGATAACGTTCCCTTGGCAATGGTTTCATTATAGACAAATGTTTGTAAACTATTCATGTGTTGACTTTTAAACATAAAATAAGTCAGCTGTTCCATTGTTTATTATTTCCTAACCTGACATTGCTATTATTGATAGTGAGTTGTAGTTAGGCTATTTAAGAGTTGTTATAACTTAAGACGTAAATTGCCGCCTCGGTTTCAGCAAGCGTAGGAAAAATCTTTTGTGCAACACGAGCGCAAATTGTCTTTGCTGCATTGGAGAAAATTGCCGCCCGAGGCTTGTCAAGCGTTTCTCTCGTGCAGCAAAGTGGCACTTTGCGCACATGTTGCACAAATAGCTATTACCTAACCCCACATCTTACAGGGTGTTCTATAACTTTGTACAGTAAATAAAATCAACACGACATTTTACTGGTATATTATTTTATTATTAACCAAATATTGCACTAATATTATCATCAGACATTAAAATTAGCAACTGAAACAGATTTTTTCTATCGTTTTTACTTATTTTTAGAATATGGAAAGAACAAATTTACTATTGTTAGTAGACTTTACAAGTATGAGTTAGTCTGTGAATCAGTGTTATTTAAACAATACAATTTTGTTAAGAAGTCATGAAATTAATCTGCTATAACAAACAATCAGCTGTTTGAAGCGTGATGCAATCGTAACGTATGTACTCTTTACATCGCTAGATATGTAAAGTAGATCAGTAAATTACTTCAGTAAACTAGATAGTTTAACAAATACGGTTAGTTAAAATAAATAACAATCATTGCTACATTCAATAAGCAAATGTTTACAGCAAATGTTCGAAAATATGTCCCTCGACTTCAATACATTTTGCAGCTCGCCTTCAATACATCTTGCAGATCTCCTTCGAATTGTTAGTCTGGTTCTCCTCAATCGTGCACTACAAACTTAATGTACTTAACCTGAAGAAAACATGTTTATCGAGACAGAATCTTGCGTTTTGCGTCAGGTGTATGAAACATTACTGTACACACATCTGCGACATATTTTTTCAATTTGTCCATTCAATTAAATAAATAAATAATAATTCAATATTTAACTCACCTTAATTAACGCCCTACATATTCTAGTAGGGCTACGTTTCTGCGGGAAATCTGAAACACTGGCCATATCCTTCACCATCCCCTTCACTATCTTAACAAAGCATTTCTGGTCCTATGCAGTGGCAAGTGTGCGTGCCTGGATCGGGTCCCTCAAAGGTAGAAAGTTGATTTCTATATTTTTTGTTATCCCCTTGTTTTACTAAGGCACTCGATTTTATTGAAATGCAACATTCCGTTACTTAGCTTAATCTTGTTTCTTTACTATAAAGTAATAATTTAAGGCTCGGCACACCCATCCACCGTCCCATACGAATTTCCATTGAATTTCAATTCCCATACGAGCAATGTTAAACGGGCTATAAGATTACTGGAGCAATAATGATCAGAAAATTATTCTGAATGTGTCATTTTAAAGGTCAGGACAGTCCGAATGTGGATATCTTTTGTTTTTAGCTAAATTTGTTCTTTGACTTAACTGTAAAATCAAAGTTTGCAATTTTGTTTCTTATTCAAAATGCAAATATCAAAAATTTAAAAAGATCACCACATTCAAAGTTTAATTACCTTTCAAATAAAAGTAATTTCAATAATTTTGAATAATTTATGTTGACAAAATCCACGTTACTGTGGGTGGATGTACGATCCGAATTTGTGTACCTACTTAAGTGTTTAGCCTGAACTCTGGTGGTTATCACATCAACTTGTTGCTCGCGTATTAATACTAGGAAAATAATATAGCCGTTAATGTTCAAAAGCTGTGTTTAATAACACATACCACTATATATTGTCACGCATGCGCTTTTCAGTACGTTTACAATCAGGGTTACGTCTGAAACCCTTTATTTGCCGCCTTTATAAAGCTGCCCTATATTTGCTTGCGGAAGAATGAAAAACTAGCAGACTCAATGCTAGTAGTGTACAGCTCTGCCACTTGGAGAGCTTCGATCAACTCGGAAATAGTTTTTCACCCCTGCTGAGCTTTAATTTGAAAACATATCATAACGTAAAAATATTAAAATTTTTGATTTGTCCAAGTGACTCAGGGCCTTTATTGTAATGTTAGTAATTTATTTGTTTTACAATTCAGGATAACGTTCGTATGCTGTTTCAAATGAGAATAAATTGTAAAACTCATCACAGATTGTTTTCTTAAAACTATATCAACTGTTATAACGAGAGTATTTATTTTATTGTTGTTTAAAAACTAGAACCCTCTTAAACAATTAATCCAATATAAATGACAGCTATTTTTTTACATATTATTATTTATAATGCCAGTCGTCTTTGACCAAAATAAATAAACATGGCGGCCAAGTCATATTCCCTAGACTCATTTTATCAATTCCTTCTCGAGAGCAAGTTTCCAGAATAAATTACAACCAGAACTTGAACTAGAAAATAGATTGCCCTCGATAAAATATACAGGGTGAATCAGACCCCCGTGCTCAATGTATAGCGATTGATCCAAATGAGCTACAGCCTTCGTTTTAGCTTATAAACCCCCTATTTCAATCCTAGAGAATTCAGTAAAAATGTTTTCTCATCTCAAAAATGCCCCTAAAGTGTTTTTTAGGGGTGGAGATCGATTTTGAAAAATTTTCAAATGTTAAGGTAGGTCGAGTGATACCTCATTTTTTATAGTTCACTGGTCATATTCGAAAAACAGTTTTAACTTATCTTACTGTGTATGTACAGAGTGTTCCAAAACGTCAAAAAAGTTGTGTTTTACATTATTTAGTTTTAGTGTTACCACATAACGTAGCCTACATAAACCAAATTTGTATCCTAGATATATGAGAAGATGCAATTTCCAAAAAAGTGCTCAAGTTGCCCCTTATTTCAACATTTTAAAAATACATGGAATTTTGGAAAGAAAAACAGATTAAAACTCAAAAACTCCAAATAGTAACTTTAGTCATGAAGCACATCATTAAAAAGGTCTTTCAAAAAGAAACATTTTTTGTATTTAAAGTTTGACTTTATCTTTAACCGTTTCAAAATGGCGCCTGGGAAACTTATGTTGCGCATGTTTGATCTGATTCACCCGGTATATTTTCAATTTATATTTAGAAATACACAAATTTACAGTGAACACACTGATGAGTGGTAACTGTAAATTAACAAAGAAATTTTTGAAAAATAAAAAATTTTTAACATTTTTCCGACTTTTCTGGGGTGAAAATGGTCTTTAAAAAGCCAGTTTGTAGGTGCTTTAATTCTCTACAGATTTCCAATTGGAAGTATCATGACTTTTTATAATATCAACGAAAAACCTAAAAACCTTGCCTGATAGTTTTTGCATTTTACGTAGGCCTACCTATGTACTATCCTTAAAGTCACTGTGGATGTCGCTTGCTGTTAAATTCAATAACAAAATTATAAATTATGATTGTAAATAAATGTTATTAATAAATGTTATAAATTTATGTTATTCTAAATAAACGGTGCCAGAAACAAGCACAAACTTTCTCACAAACATATTTAAATTATTAAACAGATTCACTGTGACTTCATAATAGTATTAAAGTAGGAGAGAGGATACAAGTAGTACAGTAACTAATAAATATTATTATTATTATTTGCTGAATGAGAATTTTTAGGAAGATGCGGTTTTTTGCACATGATTGGGTACATTAAGGGCTACAAATAAGCCAAATTTGTTCAAAATCGTTAGAGCCGTATTTTATAAACAAAATAGTAACCGATTTTTTGGGGTTTTTTGGCCAAAAAGGGGGTTGTTTTTCAAAACCTTTTTTCGTGCATACATACAGGCCTAATTGACATGTTTGGTGCAAATTTGTTCTATATCGATCGAATAGTTCTCTCTAGCGTTGTATAGAAACAGACAGACAATTTGTAAAAACTACTTTTTGGGACTCAGGAGGTTCCAAAACGGATATTTCCACAAAAATCTCAACATCTATTTTTTGCGATCACTATACTTCCTCTATAGCCTACTCTAGTATAGCGAGAAAGTAAAAATTATGATGTCAGATAATATAATGTTACATATCAGAAACATTTAATATCCTATTTATTAAATAATTTTATTTGTTATTACAAGCTACAAATATTGAAATACTAATATAAAAATTAATTTTTAAAGTAATCACTTTAAATATATATTTTTTTTAACTAAGAATGAAAGGTTTACAAAAGTTAATGAATTTGTCGTAGTAATTATGTAGAATAGTTACGTAAAAAATTAATGTAAGTCGGTAGGTCTAATAGTTTCTGAAATAATAGTACTATACTACGCTATATTCTCATATTATGCTTATCGGGGACTGGATAATCAGCATGCTCCCATAAATATTTTGAAATTTGTTAAACTGAAATGAGTTCAACTTCAGGAAGGTGCGTTAAAATCAAACAGAATTATTATATACTGTAACAACTGCATTGTTGTGTGTAATTGCAGAAAATAAAGCGTTGATCAGCCTAGCCGACACGGGCGTGAAATGGGATCCCTTTGACGGAGGGAGGTTCGTTAAGAGTTAGCGGTGCAATTCCCCCGCGGGGCTCAGTGCAGGATGCTCGCTGAACCGAACTGATTGATCCAGAAATGTAACAATGTTGACCTCATAAACTTAGCACTTCCTTGTTATACACTGACACTAGCGGAATGTATTTGACAATTGTTTACAGAGTTATTTCACTAAAGAAATATAATTCACCTTTATACGTTATAAAAAACACATTGCACTATTATAAAAAATAGTATAGTAAAAATAAAAGCATGAATATATTTACAAATTTGCTTATTTCCCTGTAGAAACGTTAGAGACAGGTGTTTAAATATTGGGTCTTTCAAAAGTAAGTGTCCTTTTAAAATGATACAGCAATAACTTTTGGTTGAACCTCGAAACAAAATACCTACTTGTATGCACTATGCAGGGATATCCCATATTTAATAACTAGGGGCTCTGCCCCTGCGGTGACATAAGGGGATGTCAATGCAAACCACAAATGTTCTAAGTTTGTTCATAATGTTAAGATTTTTTCAAGTTTTTTATAAAAATGATTATTGATTAGGACAAAGGTTCTTGAATCTAAGTTGAGTGGTGGGGATAGCTGTGAATTGTACATAATGTAAGACACAGCTCGAAATAGACACGCAATATCCCCAAAATTTGTCCACAAAATCATTAATTTTGTTCGTAATGTTTGTATTTTTTCAATTTTTTCAGGAATTTTAAATATTTTCGGAATAAAAAGTAGCCTAAAATAATCCCTGAAAAGTCCTCTACGTGTTAATGAAAGTTTCGTCAAAATCAATTCATTACGGAGATTAGCCTTGCCAATCAAACAGAGAAACAAAATATTTATAAATAGGTTGGTAACGTGTGCATAACCATGTGAGTTTATTAAAAAAAAAAAGCTTATATTTTGAAATCACAGCAGACACTTCAATTTTATTTACATGTATAGATATTTGCTTATATACAAGGCAAAAAACATGATTTTCATTCGAGTCACCTGATAGCAGTAAAACATCGGGGCGAATTTTGTTACCTACTAACTATAAATTGGAGCTTTCTGCAAATTTAAATGACATAGGCACATGGCGGAAACTAAAAATAAGACCGGAAAAAACTAAAGTGTATACAAGCGATATTCTAGTCACGCTCGAGCGCTTTACCAATGTAATAGCATAAGCCAGCATTCCCAAGGTTGGCTCGGCTCACTGGATTCTATGTTTTTAGTCGAGTGGTATGGTAAAACAAATTTTACCTGTTTTAAAGAATAATGAGTTGTTACCCTTGCTCTTGATAAACATATCGGAAGCTTACACAATGAAGTGTCATCCGTAATATTTTACAATAAACCTGCTCCAGAAATAAGCTATGTTAGAATAACATCAACTCACGTCAGCGGTTCAGCTGCGTGATCGAATTATTTAAAATTTAGAAAGCCAAATTCATAATCAACTGTAAAATTGTTGGGGAAGTGATTATTGAAAACGTGTTTTCTCCAAATTTAATTGTGACAGACAAACAAACTAGTGGTCCTGTAATGGGTTATATCAAAACCCACTAAAGAATACCGTTGCGAGACGGCCAATAGGATGGGCGCGCAGCGTTGCCATATCTACTAGCCTCGAACACTCCTGGTATTTACCGCTCGAGGCTTGATCGCACAGTTTAAAGAATTATAAATGCGTTGAGTCAGCCGCTGTCAGTTAGAAGCGTCGGAAGAACGTGACAACGTCGCACTACGGCGATTGGAGCGTTCAAGGTCTCGGTGTACACAAGCCCGTCCCTCAACGGTATTCTTTAGTGGGCTTTGATATAGTGAAAACAACCGTAATATGGTCATAATTTAGGTTTTGCCTTACTAGGCTAGTTCTATAATCTCATGAATTTAAATTCCCAGTTCATTGTACTAAAAAGCATAGTATTTACGTCTCGATATAAGTCTTTTCTATATTTACACATGGCACTTGGCATTTTTCTATATTTAGTTTCACTTTGAATTTAATTAAACACACAAGTTCCTAACAAAATAAAATAGCAGGGGCAATGTTAGTAGCGTCCTGCTTCGTGAAATTTAATTATTTAAAGTAAAAATGCGCAAAGCCGTCGCGTGTGACACAACTGAAACTTCAAACTAGTTTTGGAATAAATGATTTAATTTCTTTGAAATATTTTATCAAAGAGTGTTTATGGAGTGAAATGAGCGCGTGAAAGCGATTATTAAGCTTAGAATGCAGAATAACATTTCAAACTAAAACAGAAATCAACTTTAACACTGACTTTGAAATTTTAATTAAATCTTACAATACTAGATTTCGATTAAAATGTTTATTAAATGAATAATTTCAAAATTAGTATAGTTTTTTTTTTAGAAAGTAAAGCGTAATTAATTAATTAGTTTAATAATGTAATACTATCAACTGCTTAAACTTATAAAGTAGAAAAAACAAACACTTAATTTCAAGTAAGTTCTACAAAATTGATTGAGTCTGTCGACAGTTGTTTCGGTGTCCTGATTGCGAACAGTCCAGACTGCGAACATGTTTGGGTTTACGAAGGGGAGGGGGTCGTCTGTTGGGTGGGTAGGATTCCTGATTGAGAACACATTTTGAGAGGTCGGGTTTTTCAACCCATTCGTAGAATCCCAGGCCGTAATTATATATTAACAGCATTCTTTTTATTAAGGGTCTTCTATACCTTGCGTAAAACAGCAAGGTATTTGTTTACTTTAGCGTGTCAATCGAAACTACTATAGATACACAAACCTTAGATTTTTTCGTTATAAATATAGTATTTATACACTTCGTAGAAACGAAAAATTTAGCCAACTTAACTACAAAGTTGTACTTACGTTTTTAAAGTACAAACATACTGTTATCGGTCAGGTTAAGTAAAACGTAAACATACTGTGACTAAATACTATAGGTTAGAAACTTTTAGGTTTTTTTTTAATTTTAATTGTATAAAGTGATAATAACGAAATATAATCATACTATTAGGCCTATCGGCCAGATTAAGTAAAAAGCAAACATACTGTGACTACATACTATAGGTTCGAACCTTTTAGTTTTTTTTTTTTTTTTAGTTTTTTTTGTATAATGGGATTTACCCCCGTCGGTTTACACACCGCCACACAATTTCTCGTCTTAATAGGCCGTGTTCCAAATATGTGTTCGCAGTCTAGACGACTCGTGTTCAGGTAGTCCTCGGCATTTTTGAGGTGTTCGCAGTCTGGACGATTTTACCCTTGTTCGCGATCTGTAATGTTCGCAATTAACACTCAACCGTTGTTTCGCCAGCGACTTCATTGACAAGGCTTATCAGACTAAGGAAAGTATAGAAAAGGCATATACATATTAAAACAGGGTTGTATGACAACACGACTGAATGCGACCTGGAACCCTTGGGGGGCAATAAATATATCTGCAGGGCTACGACAGCACGACGTTGCCGAATCTCATTAGCGACTCAGTCGTATTGTCGTAGTCTGCGCGAGGTCCCAGCCCCTAATCCTTCCGCATCTACCTGCGAGGCTGTCTTGAAGAAAACTTTATCCATACCAGAACTGAGTTCATAGCTAGACAATATTTACCCCTTTAAAGTCACTTCACATATTTTGCCGATAACAGTATGATTATAATATTTGTATAATTATAATATTTCGTCGTATTATCACTTTATATAATTAGAATTAAAAAAAAACTAGAGGACTTACCTAAACTGTTTAATCACAGTATTTTGCCGATAACAGTATGATTATAATATTTGTATAATTAAAATATTTCGTCGTATTATCACTTTATATAATTAGAATTAAAAAAAAACTAAAGGACTTACCTAAACTGTTTAGTTACAGTATTTTGCATGAGAACATTGCATGTATTTTGCATGTATATGCATTGTTGAGAATAAATAAAATGTTATATATCGCTTACGCAGGGGTACGGGCTAAATATTATCACCATTGGCTGTCAAACCCTCATCAAGGTTTACCCCGGTCAAGCCGTGCAGACTACGACAACACGACGGAGCCCACTCGCAGCTGCACCACCGTCGTGTTGTCGTAGCCCTGCAAACCAGGTAAACCGATGACCCTTGGCAGTTTTATTGCACAGTCGTGTTGTCGCTTTACCTTAAAACAGAGAACAGTTATTTAACTGACAAACAAAAGTAAATGAAAAGGTGTGGTGGGAGACCTATGGTCACAGGGAAGACGATGGTTTGAGCAAGGATGAGTTTGACATGAATTCTACCCGATTACTTAGTACAAGGTTTTAGTCTTTACAAAATAATCTCATTTATACTATTTTCATTTACATGGATAATCTTAAAATTAACATTATTAAAAAATCTGTCACTAAATGAGTTTTTAAATGATTGGAAAAAATAGTAATTTTGACCCAACCGACAGCTTCTTTTGTGTTCACTTAATAACCTATAGTTAAAACTGCGGCCTGTTTGGCCTACATAAGCTGTATTATAAAAGTTACATGTCAGTTTATAAACACCACTTTTTAGCATGTTACTATTATATATCCTTACAATTTACTAACATTTTCCCTAAATTGTTCTCACGGTAAAAAGCTGGTTTACGGTGATTTTTCTTTTCTAATAAATCATCCTTAAAACAATGTCTAGTTTTCAAAAATTTCTAGTGAATTTATTTTCTACCTTTTTCATCGAATAGTCGGTGTTAAGCTGCCTTGTCAATGCCATCGCTGGCGAAACTGTGGTTGGCGAAACTCAATACATTTGACGGTTGGCGAAATTTACTAAAAATTTAGATTTTTCCATTAAAATTGAGATCTACCAAGTACCTTCGGTCGTTAGTGTAAATTTTATTATAAATTAGAGTTAATAATTTAAAGAATACCGTCCTGAAGCGAAAGAAGCACGACTGAACATCCACGCATGTTTTAAGAACAAAAAAACATACTTATAGACAGGATTTAAAAATCTATTATATTTTAATAATTTAGAACATAACACAGTTATTAATTCCAAGTATAACAATTTTAAAATATTTTCTACACGTATTTATTTTCATTACACACACAAAAACATGTTATATGTTTGGAGCTTGGATCGGAAGATCTATTCTGCTTTAGTCTTCATCTCCTCTTCGTACTTCTTCCTGTATATCATGTCAGGATCGTACTTGTCTGCCAACTCTTTGAACAGTTCCTTCTTATTTTCTGACAGGAATTTAATAACTTTGTTGACGTTAGTTTTTTGTGTGGGCGTACAATGTTCACAATCTTCCTGCAATCCTTGGGGAATTAATTCTGAAACAAATACACAAACACGTGTTAATGACAGCTCGCCAGTGTATAGACTCTACAGTCTGAACATGTTAGTCTCTACATTCTGAACATGTTAGTCTCTACATT
>JAGFPH010007678.1:0-20347 GCA_018207615.1 Philaenus spumarius | reverse complement strand
TCGAGAAGGAATTGATAAAATGAGTCTAGGGAATATGACTTGGCCGCTATGTTTATTTATTTTGGTCAAAGACGACTGGCATTATAAATAATAATATGTAAAAACATAGCTGCCATTTATATTGGATTAATTGTTTAAGAGGGTTCTAGTTTTTAAACAACAATAAAATAAATACTCACGTTATAACAGTTGATAGAGTTTTAAGAAAACAATCTGTGTAGAATTTTAGAATTTATTCTTATTTGAAACAGCATACGAACGTTATCCTGAAATGTAAAACAAATAAATTACTAACATTACAATGATTGTCCTGAGTCACTTGGACAAATCAAAAATTTTAATATTTTTACGCTATGATATGTTTTCAAATTAAAGCTCGGCAGGGGTGAAGAACTATTTCCGAGTTGACCACAGCTCTCCAAGTGGCAGAACTGTACACTACTAGCATTGAGTCTGCTATTTTTTCATTCTTCCGCAAGCAAATATAGGGCAGCTTCATAAAGGCGGCAAATAAAGGGTTTCAGACGTAACCCTGATTGTAAACGTACTGAAACGCGCATGCGTGACAATATATAGTAGTATGTGTTATTAAACACAGCTTTTGAACATTAACGGCTATATTATTTTCCTAGTATTAAAACGCGAGCAACAAGTTGATGTGATAACCACCAGAGTTCAGGCTAAACACTTAAGTAGGTACACAAATTCGGTTCGTACATCCTCCCACAGTAACCTGGATTTTGTCAACATAATTTATTCAAAATTATTGAAATTACTTTAATTTGAAAGGTAATTAAACTTTGAATGTGGTGATCTTTTTACATTTTTGATATTTGCATTTTGAATAAGAAACAAAATCGCAAACTTTGATTTTACAGTTAAGTCAAAGAACAAATTTAGCTAAAAACAAAAGATATCCACATTCGGACTGTCCGGACCTTTAAAATGACACATTCAGAATAATTTTCTGATCACTATTGCTCCAGTAATCCTATAGCCCGTTTAACATTGCTCGTATGGGAGTTGAAATTCAATGGAAATTCGTATGGGACGGTGGATGGGTCTGCCGACCCTTAAATTATTACTTTATAGTAAAGAAACAAGATTCAGCTAAATAACGGAATGTTGCATTTCAATAAAATCAAGTGCCTTAGTAAAACAAGGGGATAACAAAAAATATAGAAATCAACTTTCTACCTTTGAGGGACCCGATCCACGCACGCACACTTGCCACTGCATAGGACCAGAAATGCTTCGTTAAGATAGTGAAGGGGATGGTGAAGGATATGGCCAGTGTTTCAGATTTTCCGCAGAAACCTAGCAATACTAGAATATGTAGGGCGTTAATTAAGGTGAATTATATTTAATGAATTATTATTTATTAATTTAATTGAACAGATAAATTGAAAAAAAAAATATGTCGCAGATGTGTGTACAGTAATGTTTTATACGCCTGACGCAAAACGCAAGATTATGTCTCGATAAACATGTTTTCTTCAGGTTAAGTACATTAAGTTTGTCGTGCACGATTGAGGAGAACCAGACTAACAATTCGAAGGAGAGCTGCAAGATGTATTGAAGTCGAGGGGCATATTTTCGAAGGTTACCGGACATTAGACCACATATGAAAATATGCAGACATTCGACCACACTTTTGGGCCAACTACCTGGGTTGGGTCAGCTAAGGATATGTAAATATTACTCGCCGTACAATTCACCACATTTTTAATCTGGCCGATAACAGTATGATTATATTTCGTTATTATCACATTATATAATTAAAATTAAAAAAAACTAAAAGGTTCTAACCTATAGTATTTAGTCACAGTATGTTTACTTTTTACTTACTCCGGACGATAAGAGTATGATTATATTTTGTTATTATCACATTATATAATTAAAATTTAAAAAAACTAAAAGGTTCTAACCTATAGTATTTAGTCACAGTATGTTTACTTTTTACTTACTCCGGACGATAAGAGTATGATTATATTTTGTTATTATCACATTATATAATTTTTAAAAAACCTAAAAGGTTCTAACTTATAGTATTTAGTCGCAGTATGTTTACTTAGTTGAGTTGGCTAAACTGTTCGTTCCTACACAAAAAAAGAACAAGACAAATCCTGGGAGAACGCTGAGAAAAACATGTCGCCTCTTTACAATGTAAATTCCCGTAAGGAACATTTGGTTTCAAAGTTTTTAATATTGTCCGTGTTGAAGATGGTTAAATATTGCTTTCCCGGCATCAGTGAAGTGTATACATACTATATTTATAAAGAAAAAAGTTAAGGTTTGTGTATTTATAGTAGTTTTGATTGACAAGCTAAATTAAACAAATACCCTTGAATGGTAGAACAGTAGGACACGACTTTAGGGCAGTGACAACGACGAGACGACGTGACCTTGATCAGGAGCGAGGAATATCCCTAGCTGACCCAACCCAGGTAGTTGCCCCAAAAGTGTTGCCGAATGTCCTCTGTGGTCGAATGTCTATGTGGTCTAATGTCCGGTCACCATTTTCGAACATTTGCTGTAAATCTTATTGAATGTAGCAATGATTGTTATTTATTTTAACTAACCACATATTGAGGTTGATAAGAAAAACACACACTGTTACAATCCACACAACTATTTTATTACTCACGACTGGTTTCGAACTTTACAGAACATTAACTAGTGAAATACTAACCTAATAATACTAATAATAGTAAACTACCCAACTTGGATAAACAATTAACTGTAGATGTCAATAATGACAAACCACACAAACATAATTTTCATCCTAGAGTAACTAACTTGTCAAGTGTTAAATTTTCAGAAAGTGAAAGTAAATTATTGAACAAAGGACTCAAATACTGTCCTAATATCCCATTGAGTAAAAATGACATTGTGAAACTTGGCGTTGATATGGATGCAGCGTTTCACAAAGTAGAATCAGCCCCCAAAGATTTATGTGCTAGAATTATTGTTAAACATAGTGATACTCAACAGAAAAATAGTGATGTGGTTACTTTAAAACAATTGAGTAGAAAAATTAAGACTAATGATTTAAAAATAGCAAAAGCAGATAAAGGAAACTCAATAGTTATAATGTCACGCAACGACTACGTCCACAAAGTTGTTGATTTCTTAAGTTCAGGGAAATTTGAAGTGATGAATAAAGACCCAACTAACAAATTTCAGAAATCCATTAAAGAAGTGGTCAATAAATCTAAACTGGATTTAGGAAATGGGTTCCTCATAAACATGAATCCGCAAATACCCCGTCAGTACGGCCTACCAAAAATTAACAAAAAAGATGTACCTATCAGACCTGTTGTAGCACACTACACTGCACCTGGATACATACTGGCAGAATCTCTTAATACGAGTTTCAGGAAGATCACCAACTTCAATTTTAGGTATTATTAGGTTAGTATTTCACTAGTTAATGTTCTGTAAAGTTCGAAACCGGTTGTGAGTAATAAAATAGTTGTGTGGATTGTAACAGTGTGTGTTTTTCTTATCAACCTCATTATGATTAACTTCCACAAAGTTAAAGCCTCAAATTTCAAAATTATTTAACCACATATGTTAAACTGTCTAGTTTACTGAAGTAATTTACTGATCTACTTTACATATCTAGCGATGCAAAGAGTCCATAAGTTACGATTACATCACGCTTCAAACAGCTGATTGTTTGTTACAGCAGATTAATTTCATTACTTTTAAACAAAATTGTATTGTTTAAATAACACTGATTCACAGACTAACGCATACTTCTAAATTCGACTAGCAAAAGTAAATTTGTTCTTTCCATATTCTAGAATCTGTTTCAGTTGCTAATTTTAATTTTTGATAATAATATTAGTGTAATATTTGGTTAATAATAAAATAATATACTAGTTAAAATGTCGTGTTGATTTTATTTACTGTACAAAGTTATAGAACACCCTGTAAGATGTGGGGTTAGGTAATAGATATTTGTGCAACATGTGCGCAAAGTGCCACTTTGCTGCACGAGAGAAACGCTTGACAAGCCTCGGGCGGCAATTTTCTCGAATGCAGCAAAGACACTTTGCTGCGCTCGTGTTGCACAAAAGATTTTTCCTACGCTTGCTGAAGCCGAGGCGGCAATTTACGTCTTGTTATGACAACTCTTAAATAGCCTAACTACAACCATTGAGTTTATAAGCATTGATAGACTTCCCGAGCCTATAGTAGTAAATGAAGCTGGGAAAAACGACGGCACATCAAGGGCACCTATCGGCAGTAACCTGAAGCAAGTCTTAGGCGTAGCAGTAGGCCAGCGCTCCGTGGTAATACTTATAATATAGTCAATGCTACAACTCACTATCAATAATAGCAATGTCAGGTTAGGAAATAATAAACGAACAATGGAACAGCTGACTTGTTTTATGTTTAAAAGTCAGCACATGAATAGTATATAAACATTTGTCTATAATGTCCCCACTGCTAAGGGAACGTTATCATTTACTTTGCGTGAATCCCATTTGATTAACATTGCACTTTGGCGCACACGTGCGGCAAACACCTACTTTGGATTCTGTTTGTAGTGTGACAAGAGCTACTTTTTATAACAAGCGTAGGAAAAATATTGTACTAGTACTTTACACGTGATGACTGCTTCTTTACATCATTAATGAGGTTATACAGTAAAAGAAGCACTTCATCACGTCTTGTAATGTAAATATCTAATATTTTATTGCTGCATCAATTAGATGTTAAATTTAATTTAAATTATAAAAATGTTACGATTTACCTTCTACTTTACATTGTTTTAATAAACAATTTATTTATTTTTTTAAGTTTGTGTTTGTTTAGATTGCCATATTTTAGGCCTACATAATTGTCTTCAGAATTAAATTCTCTACAAGTTGTGTTTATTAAGTTTATGGGTTTATACACGTTTCAAAAAGTTAATGTATTAAACACCTAAATAATATTTTTTTAGAACAAATTCTGAGTTTTGCATAAATTGTCTAAAACATTACTGTAGGTACAGGTCTGGGACCTATTTTATTCAATTTCTTTGCCCATTGTACATAAAATAAAATAATTTTTGCATCTTAACTCCCTAAACATTACAGTAGGGCTTCGTTTTTGCGGGCAATCTGAAATACGGACGAAATCTTTCGCCAGGTGTTACTCTCTAACGAAGCTTTTCCTGAGCTGTGAACTTTTTTCATTAATTTTGCTAGTGGAATCTGCTCAGAAAGTGTTCGGAACAATAATATGCGATTTACCCTGTGTTTGTTTTAATACATTGTTACTCTAAAACAACCAAGAGGAAATTTGCAGATTATTGCTCTGTAACTTTTTCACTAGGTCTATATTCATTTATATACTTTCTATAATTAAATCATTTTTTTTATAAGAACCTAATTTTACGATCGGTTAACCTAACCGGCCAAGGCTGAATTTATGATTGTCAATGGTAATCGATTGGTGCCGTTTTATTTCCGATGGTTTCCAGGTAGAAATGGATGACCTGGGTTGTAATCAGTGTTTCCATATTGAAGGAAAATTTCCATTTTGAGTGGAAATTGGGATCAAGAGGGGAAGAAAAATGGGAGACCCAAAAAGGAGAAATTGAGGGGAAATATACATTTGAGGGAGTGAGTGCACTAATGGCCTATCCCACAAAAATTAACATTTGAGTTAGCATCATTATTATAAAAAACATCATTCCTTAAAGGCACAGTTGGCCCAAACAACATTTCTATTTTCTAAACTAGGTACCACCACTAATCTGTGTCGTAGCAATATGTCGTAGCAATTGTTGTGGGAAGCACATGTGGCCCAACCCACATCAGCTTTTGTTGTTCCATTTCATTGTTTTACTAGGCCATTTGCAGAGCTTTTTTTTTAAAAAAAGGCAAATGTGGACAAAAAGTGCGAACTCCGATATTTTTGCATAAATCGCTTTCAATTGAGCTCAATAGTAAGCCCCTAAGTTATGTAATTATGGTTTTTTTGGAAATAACTCAAAAAGTATAATAGATAGCAAACAAATAGCCATATACCTTTTTGTGAGGAATTTTCATCCGCTTTGTTTGAAATAAACAAAATTTAAATAGCTTGTCACAATAAAAAGTTATTAACAAAAAACACTTTTTTAATTAACATTTAAATTACTTGGCCCCTGTTTGGCCTAAGAAAATGCTGTTTTTTGTCCCCAAATTTGTTTTTATATTCCTAAAATTTTTGTCAAAAACAAAATATTTTATTGAACGAACTCGCCGCTGACGAAAAATGGATCGATTTTGATATTTCAGGTCTTAAACTCGTCATAAGACTTTATGTTTTCATATCATATGGTTTTGTATTTTTAACAATTTTTAAAATGCTTTTTTTACCGTTTTGTCGATAAAACGCATTTTCTGAAACGGTTTTTGATTAATAACTTTTGCAATTTTAATTGTATCAAATCGCAATTTCCTGCAAATTAAAGAAGAATCAAATACGAGCATTTCAAAAAATAAAAATCCCGATAGCTCAAACAGGGCCCATTTGATATATTTCGGAAAAGTACAAAAACTATAAGAATCGATAAGATTCAAACATTCATAAACAATTGGAATATAATTTTTTAAATTCATACTGTAGCGATCGAGTATCCGCGAGTTAATTACAACGCGAATAAAAGAATTTATTGCCGCGCGACAGCATGGAATATTTTCCATTATCCAGGATATAAAAGTTGGAAACACCGGATGTAAATCGGACGCTTTCTTGAATCAGGTTCGATTTAGCCTAGTCGATTGTAAAAATTGTTAGTCTGATGTATTCTGCACCTACAGTTGTTGACTTGAAAATAAAAAATTGTGCATTTTAAGTAAAATAATACAAAAACCATAAATTATAAGGTAGTAATGAAGATAAATATTTTATTGTGTGGTGAGGGGAAAAGTGCAGGGACAATTAATGAAATAGAGGGGGAAAAGGGGAAATTTTGATCATGGCGAGGGGAATTTTTCGTTGTAAAGTGGAAACACTGGTTGTAATCGACAATTTTACACCATTCTAATATTTGGTCAAAAAATACCCCAGTAGATTGTGTTTTGGCAACGTTGCACAGTGAAACAAAATGACAGAGCTTCAAAGCAGCTCTTATTATTTGATTCTGTGATTGTTATTACAATATAAATAAACGGTACCAGGAACTGGCACATACTTTCTCACAAACATATTTAAATTATTAAACAGATACACTGTGACTTGTAGGGTGGGGTAGGAGAGGTCATTTTTATTAAAGCTGGAGATTAACTAATAATAATAATTATTATTATCTAGAGAGAAAACTATTCGATCGATTTCGAACAAATTTGCACGAAAAACGGTATTGAAATTTTTTGAAAAACAACCCTCTTTATGGCCAAAAAACCCCAAAAAATCTGTTATTATTATTATTAGCTAAACGAGAATTTTTGTAAAGATGCGGTTTTTTGCATATGGTAGGGTACACTAAAGGCTACAAATAAGCTAAATTTTATCAAAATCGTTAGAACCGTTTTTTTTATAAAAAAATACTAACTGATTTTTGGAGGGTTTTTTTTGCCAAAAAGGGGTTTTTTTTTTTTAAAAATTCAAAACCGTTTTTCGTGCATCTATACAGGACTAGTTGACATGTCTGGAGCAAATTTGTTTGAAATCGATAGAATAGTTTTCGCTCTAGCTTTGTATACATACAGACATACATACAGACATTTTGTACAAACCACTTTTTTGGACTCAGGGGGCCCCAAAACGGATATTTCCACAAAAATCTCAACATCGATTTTTTTGCGATCACTATACTATAGTAGGCCTATTATGAGAAAGTAAAAATCAGCCGTACGAATATTGTGAGCGGATGTACAACAAATGGTTAAGTAACAGCATCTCCCATGATAACAACTTATCAGCGTAAAGGTAAGAACACTCGTTGAATTATTATTTTACTACAGATGTCATAGACGTAAGTTATTATTTCGGGCTCACCTTATTTAAGTACATCTTTTCTATTTGCGTCTGTGGTTGATATTTATAAATTAATCATAACAAAAACACAATTTCCATTATTGCAATGTGCAAATACATACACTAATACGCAGCACAAATATAATATACCGACTTAATTAATTGTAAATTGATTTTAATAGATACTTGACCTAATTCTTACCTTAAAACATACACATTATGTTATTTAAAACTGCGTATTATACCCACAGAAGATAAGTAGTACGTAATTCATAGTTAACAAGTAAAAACAAATTGAGGTAACACTTAAACCCGTTCTTGTTGATCAACGGGTTAAGTTATGTGTAATAATTGGTTTGTTCAACCCAAGTAAATAGGCTACTACAATAATATGGTATGTACATTTGCTGTCATTATCTTTAACTTAGCTGTTATCCTTCATCCGGTTGTTTTGACAGTTACACCATCCGATAGGGAATCAAAATGGATACAAAAAATGAACCGACATTTTTTTTGTTAAAATGTACGGTTTTTGAGTAATTTAAGTTTGAAATTTTCAAACAGCCGCCATTTTGTAACGCATGGTTGGATTTAATCGTTTATATTTGTTGAGATATATCATTGTTAAGTTAAACTTCATGCCAAGTTTGAACTCAATTAGTCAAACCGTTCTCTAGATATGAATTATTTTGTACAAAAAACAAAAAGGCTAATATCTGGGTATGAACTATTTTCTTCCTTTTTGTATGAGGAATCATATCCCAAAGTCCTGAAAGGTTTTTTTACACCCTGTATAAAAGGATCCCGTAATAATAAAAGGATGTGTTTTCCCCCTGTGTATGTGTACACGGCGGTGCTCAGAAAAATCTACGGAACCAAGAGATTTGAAATTCTTTACATGCAGGGACGGAAGCGAGTCTGAACACACCTCAAAGTCAGATTGTTAATATAAAGCTGATGTAAAACCAGCACAAACGTTAGAAACTAATTCGTTACATTGATTATTAGTTTTCGCTTCTAATGAACGCTACCTTTATTTAGATTCATTTCCAGTAAAATCTTCCCTAACTTGTTTTGTTCTGACAAAGGCGACAAAGATATCTTAGATGATTCATGGAAAGTGAGTAACTGTACGTAAATAACTTTCCGTTATAGGCAAAGTTCAAAGTCCGTCTTTACCTGATCCTGTGTACTTCAATAAGGGTAACAACCCTTCCCCCTCCCTAACCCCACCCTCTATTGAAAAACTTGTTTAAGTAGGTAAACTTACCCAGATAGTTTTTCAGAATCTGTAAGCTCTATTCATTGTGCGTCAGGAAGTCAAGTGTACATCAGTAGTTGTTGAAATAGTTGTAGATTTGTAGTGTACAGCTGTAAAATCAGGTAAGAAGGATATTTTAAAGTTCAATTAGTTTTTGAAGTATTTTAATATTGAACATGTTATTACGGATAAAAATTACTTATGCAAGATGGTTCAGGAAGAAACTCAGAAACTTTCAGGACTTGTTCTACTAGGTGAAATATAAATCTTTGTACCTCAGTAGTTGTCCATAATATAAATTATTTGAGTTTTTAGGCAATAAGTAGGTTATCTCTTAAGATATCGAAATAATAAAAACACCGTTTTGTTTGTCATTAAAACAGGACGTTTTTTGTTACCTGAAATTTGTTTGTAAAGTAAACGGTTTCGAGATAATTTACATTCAAATTTTTAATCGGCCGCCATTTTGAAGATATATAAAATACGTTTTTTTTTGTACATGGGTAAAAGATGACGTATCAAATATGTATTAAAAATTTGCGTTCAATATATTTCCTACATCCAAAGATATTAAGGGGCTCCGGATCGCCCTGTTAAAAATCGGATCGGCAATGTTAAAAATACAACAGTTAAGGAACATTTTCTCAGAAACTACTGGATCAAAATTAGTAAAATTTTATCAGTGTGTTAGTACTACTTAAATACAAAATGTAAAATGAGGGTTTTGCAATTCAAGCATTTGAATACATTTTGTCATTATTTTTATAAAATAATAGAATTTTTACCAGTTTTTGCCACATTTCTCAGTTATAACTTAGAAATGATCACTTATATTACAAAATGTTCTCTTTACATCCTGTAGTATACTCCATTAAACAACCCCTGAAAATTTCAGATCAATATGTTAGATAGATTTTGATAAAATGTTCCTTTTGTGAATAAAATATAAGATTTCCGGAAAACATGTTTAAAGTTTTTACTTACATATGTAATACATACCAGCCCCATATGCAGGGTTGTCATCTGCTGAATATCATCATAGACCGTATAATCAGGTTAGGCTCTACAGAAAAAGCTAAATATCCCTACCAAATAGAAAATTCCCACCATAGGCGCAATTCAAATTATTTTCAAATTGAATAGATCATATTAAATTATTAAGAATAATCATGTTAAATTATTACAAACTTTGTCTTATTCTCATGTGACATACGAACCAAAAACGTATTTTTAACCACTTAGAGTTGAGATATAATAATAAATGTAGGATTGTTTTAAAGCTAAATAAAAGGGCAATAAAAAACAAAAAAATTCAAAAAATAAAATTGTAGGTGCTCCGGAGCCCCTTAAGTATTTTGTAAAAAACGAAATTGCAGATAACTGGAAAACGAAGCATTTTCGAACCTGTGTTTTATGTTAACTTTTTTCTTTATTTTTACTAGTAGAACACGTCCTGAAAGTTTCTCCCTGAATTACCCTGTATAAAAGTTACAATACAAATAAAGCCATCCTTTGCCCAAAGGTTATATTGTAAAATGTAAGTCTACATGTGTGAAATATGTTTTAGTATTATTAATAGTAAACTTTAAGCTTGACGAGTGAGAAGGAATTATTTAAAAATAATAACAACACACTAATTCTCACAAAAACTAATTATAAGTTTTTAGTTGTAGCTCATGTATCATTGAAGATGACGACTTTGTCGTTAAAACGCGTTTGATTACTAAACGTATATGTGTGAGAATCAGTGTATAGTTATTATTTTCAAAGTATTATTATTCGTTAAATTCTTCTGAAAGTTTATGAGTGAAGTTTTTTTATGTATGTCTACTTCGTATAGGCTAATTCAATGTAGGCTCTGTTACATGTAGTATGTTGGAATCCCTAACGGCATAGATCCGGTTAGATATCGTACGTTCATTGTACGCCTAAGTAGATTTAGCTAAAAAACGAAATAGACAAAGGTACTTACATATTATACGGAGGCCACTATTTTTAGAAGTTTTTTATTACATATTATTTTTAGTACTAACCTAGCAACTAAACATTCTGTGACTAAATACTGTAGGTTAGAACTTATTGTTTTAATTATTCTTGCATTTCTGTTGTTTACTAAAACAATAAACAACCTAGCAACGTTTAAAAAGATATTGGCCTCCGTATAATACGTAAGTACCTAAACAAAAACGATTGAGTAAATATACATTTTCAACAACTTCTAACCTAAAAACTGATTGTATATCCTACATTATTTATATTATTATAACAGTTTAAAAATACCTAGTAAACATATTGAATTTAATATTTTGTAGGATCTAATTAACAAAAAGGAATTAGAATATAATAACAATCCTTATATATGTAGACGTTTAAAAATCCCTACAGCATAGTTTGGCAGACCTAGATAACTGTTTTTGTAAATAGTATTATTCTATAAATAAATAACATCTCACAAGAAATACGTTATAGTTATAATTTGATTACTGTATCCCGTGCATCACTGAGGATGGGAACATTGTCGTTGAAACGCGTTTGAAGTTACTTAACGTATTTGTTGTGAGATTTTGTGTTCAGGTTTTATTTTATCTGGTACTATTCTAAATATAAAAATACAAATAATGGTCCATAATAAAATGAAGTGATAAAAAACCAATAGCACGGTTAGGATTTTTGTATGTAAACTTTACTATAGTTTGTAAGAATTGGGAAGGACTCTTGAGTGATAAACATCCCTTCCACCAACGCACGCACACTCGCCATCATTGCCGCAACAGGCCCTACCTATCTCTCGCAGGTAGTCAATGACTCACCCACTCAAGAGCATAATAAAAAATGACAACTTTGTGATTTCAAAATGTTTTCTTTTCGTTTTAGTTTTTTTATGATCTACATAAAATTCTGAGCAAATTGAGACCAAATACGATATAATTACAATGATTTTTAAGTATATAAAACTAAACTCAGTCTAACCACGAACCCGAGGATAAATTAAATAGTAGGTCTACTGTAAAATGTTTTGTATACTCCAAATAAAATATTTAAATTAATAAAGTGTAAAAAATGATCGGTTTCGTTATTAGTTGACTTAGATGAAACCTGGGTTACAAGGGAGTTAGAAACAATACAAACAAATATAATTAAATAAAAAAACATATTATTCTATGTTTATACAAACATCCACATTTGTTGATCATTTGTAGATCTAAATTCAAATTTGAATAAGAAAACAATTCATTAAATTTATAATACTTCATACAACAAAGAACAGTATTTACACGAACATGAGATTATAACAAATATTATAAGAAAAGTATTTACACGAACATGAAATTATAACAAATATTATAAGAACAGTATTTACACGAACATGAGATTATACTTACATGTATATTGTCATACGGCAATGACAATTTTAACAGCATGTAAATATGTGTAAAAAGTTTAAAAATGCAATACTTTAACGAATGAGTGCTATTTGTGTATTTATAGCCGTTTATTTGTTAAAGTTGATGAAAGCAAGTCGTGTTTGGACTCTCTGTTCTTGTTATTTTACGTAGATAAAAATGGTAATAATTGCTTTAACTTATAAAATGAAATTTAAAAAAAATTCTTAAAGTAAAATGCCAGAAGGAACCCGAGCGGGAAAGGAAAGGTAGGCGACCCACCCGTGTCTGTGTGGTAGTAAGGGTTCACTAATCACTCAGAGTTCTTCCCAATTCTTACAAACTATAGTTATCTATTTTTTCTTTATGCTCCAAGTGGTAGTTTTTCTGTTGTATTTCAAATGAATTAATCTGCCATTGGGGGGGGGGGGGGGGGGGGGCTTACTAGTAAAAAATGTAGGCACGAGAATTAAAAAAGTTTTCTACTTTTTCAAAACTAATAAAATTTGGTATACGAAAGGTTTTTAGGCTTTGTTACGGAATTTAGGTTTTAGTGTTTCTTATTTTTGCCGATAAAGAGCGTGTTTGTAAATTAAAACATAAATGAATACTTATTATTCGTAAATTAAATTACGTTTGTTGTGTGTTCTATTTTAATATCTTGTAACACAATTATACTATTAGTAAATTACTTTAAAATTTCGGAAAACACATTTCGGACGAATCTCGTACAAAATACGTGGTATTTTTTACATTATACCACCCCATAAAAAAAATTAGAATAATTTGTATTTCATAGCAGAAAAACCAAGTAATTAACACAAACCAAGTTATTAATAGTATCTGTGTCTAGATCAGACAGTAATGTAACGATATTGCAATACCTTCCATTTCTATAATGTCTTCTTCACGTTCCATGTTGTTATACTTCTGAATAGTACTGTGTGAAAACTATTAGTGTTGGGGTTATTTTTAGTTTGTTATTTTTTTATAAACACATGCTCGTAAGAAACAGCTGATTCCATTACGCGCAAGCAACGTCGCTACTAGCACGGTATATAGAATACTAAGGCCGCTATTAGCCGTGGACAACCAGTTGTACAACTGTTGTACAACAGTGTGACCACTAGTTTACTAGCAAACTTTAAGTTCCCTGAAACAGTTGTACAACTCCACAGGCATATTTAATTCGGAACCGTCCCAATCAAAAAGATGGCGTTGAGTAGTACACAGCTCCTGCTTCTTGACCTTTTATTGAAAAAGATAAGGAGAAGAGTGAGAAGGTTTCGGAAACATCCTATGTTAGTATCTAGGCTTATCAAAGGACTATATTATACAGTATTTGATGACCTTTGTGCTGATAAAAGTAAATTTTTTAATCACTATAAATAACTAACATAAATAATAAAACTACTAGCTGCGAGAACACACAACTACATTTACAAATAATTCGACCACGCAGCTGAACCGCTGACGTGAGTTCAGCGAATTTCCAAAATTAAATTTATATATATATATATTTAAATATCTTAACGCTTTTGGCAGCCTCAAAAAATCAACCTATGTGGAAGCCACCTTAGAACATTCTGTATATGTAAATTTTACGGTGAATAGTTTGTAATTATAACATCGGTATACCATTTATCTGATTTATTAAGTTGCATTATATTCCTATTCTGAATTAGCAAAGTTGGTCCTAAATGGTTGCCTCAAAAATCTGTACCTATCTGGCGCATAAGAATTCATAGGCCAACTAACTGCCGTATTACCATATACAAAGGCTGTATGGCTGCCAGCGGCGTTGCAAAATTTCCTTTAGACTTTTTTGTGCACGCTCAATAGGTAACTTGCATTGAGTGATAGGCTCATATATGATCTATGTATTTTTGAACACTTTTTTAGAATTGTATTGATCTGGAAACTTAGCACAATGATAATGGACACTGAACACTATTTTAATAAGTATTCAGTAGACCGCTGCTGTTCCTGAGGGGCGGTCTAACATAGGCAATAAGAAAATATTCAATCAATGCATGGTTTGAGTTTTACTATTAGAATAGTGCAATTCCGTAAGCCCGAAATTAAAAGATTTATCGTATCTAAAACAGCATGGGTTTAAAGTTTATAATAGGTTCAACTTCAGGCATAATCAACACGCATTAATAATGTTTACAACGTATGAGGTAGAACATTTTAAACTCTGCACGTCAATATCTGAAATCGAACAGTTTTTGAAAGTTCGCAATGGCTCTTTAATTTTAATGTATAGCCTACATTAGTTCTATAACAGTTTGAAAATACCTATACATGTTATACGTGAGAAGAACATTGCATTTAATATTTTGTAATTACTAAACAGGTTTTTTACTATAATTTTACACATTTAACTGATCTGCCGTGCCGTGATTTTTCCCGGCATCTTACTAGTTTAATATAGGCCTTTTAGTGTGTTAATATTATAGGTACATTTTGTAATTTTTTTTTAAAACAGTTCTTAATATAATTTAGTTGTCAAAATAAAACGTAATAACTACACTGTGAAAGTATAAATTAAACCATAACATTTTTGTACGCTTAAATACAATCATACAAATATTGCTAAGTATGTACCAATCCAAGATTCCTTTTTAAATGTTCGCGTTTAAAGATACAAAATGTATTGTAAAATTAACTCACTAAATGTATAACTAACTGATTTTATTTTAAACAATAAGTTCCACACCAATTGTTTATGGGACAGTTTAGCCATATACAACATTGTAAATAAAAATCGACTTCGCAGCAATATGGGTGACAAGTGGTTGTCTAGGCTATTAATTCTACCCTCTGAAAGACATTTTCAAAGCAATTCCAAATGACGGCATTATCAACCAATTTGAGCTGACAATATCAAGAAGAAAACAACTTTCATTGTATAAATCGTTCAAAGACTCACAGAAGTAGTAGTAAATGCTAAACAATTTCGTGTTTAACTTTTTAATTTCTTAGAAATAGCCAATGTAGCAACAAAAATACTGATTTTGGTCACTATGATCTTCAATTTTGCTAACTTATACAGTACCGTATTATTTGTCAACAACTGAAACAATATTATATGCACAGATTTACAAATGGGGAAATACCCTAAAAGGCCGTAGTTATACTTTAGAATTGAATATTGAAAGTTGTAATTCATAATATAAATCTTAGAAGAAGAATAATGGGAAACACATTTGACGGTGTTATTTCTTTATTACAGATATGACATTAAAATGTGTTTATATTTGTCACAACATCACTGATAAATCGGTGATGCATGTGTTGCGGTAAAGACTATACCAACCAAACAAGTAAAATGTGACTGTACTTCGTTGCTTTAAGAAGGAAATGAAAACATATATATTGGGAAGGGGACTTGACCTCGTTTACCTAAACAATATCCGGCTTTTTGTTACTGTGCCATCGCCCCAGCTGTCGTTCTAGCCCAACCATTTTTTAACAGTAATTTTAAGATTTATATTTTAGTAAAATCAATGTCTTATTAAATAAAACTGCAAAAGTTTTTTAGCTTTGGGCTTTGACTGGAAATTGACTTAGACAGACTCGATTATTGAAAAAAGCTACCATAAGTTGCGAATTTAAATAAAATATTATTTCTTTTTTAATTTAACTCATAGCAATATTCTGTGCTGTCACTTTAAATGTGTCCAGGTAAAATATTTAAACATAATATAAATTTAGCACAATATACATTTTTTTTTGGCTTATTTGACCTGTTGTTAGTAGGTCTATCCTTACGCAACATTAATACTGACATAGTTTATATGTACGCTATCAACGTGAAATTTGACATAGATAGTTATAGAATGCATGCAACATAGATTTCAAAGTAAAATATATTTTTTACCTCATTATTAAAGAGGGCTAAAGGACAGGAGAAATTATATTTCTCTGATACAGTCGAGTGATAGGCCTACTTTATAAGATTAATTAAGATAAGAAAACTAAAATAATCGTAATATTAGACACGGTAATTGTATTGCGAAAATTGGCTTCTTAAATTAACAGTTTTCAATTTTGAAATTCATGGACTTAAAGGACAAAATCAAACTGGATATGAATACATATCAATTGTGATGTGTTACTTTAAATGGTTTGGAAAAAAACAGAAACAATACAGAATTAATATCACAAATACTGTGATCAGTAAACTACTAACATGAAAAAGCTTTAAATACTATCGTTTTAATTTAAAGTTTTTACTAAGTTTGACTTTCACTTAATTACAATGGCAATGTTGCGAGCACCTTAGAGGAAGCTACTTACCTAATTTCATGCCAATTCGTTCTTATAGGGATTTTTATTAACTTTCCTCCCCTCCCGCACCAAACCCTCCTAAAATTTCGAATATCTTGTAACCTTTTTTTGTTTTTGTTTTTAACGTCCTGCTCTTTTGCACTTAGCTAATGAAGACGGGACCTACAGTTTTACAAAACTGTACGTAGATTCCGAACCACTACACCAATGATGTCTGTTAAGAAAACACGCTTTAACAACCATGGCCATCACAGCACCTTTTACCCTTTCTTAGCGAGCACCTACGGCCCTAGAGGAAGCTACATAAAAAATTTAAACTTTCTACCTCAACTAGAAATCTCTTAAATATGGCTTTGAAATTTCTACACCCCCAAACACCTCTAAAATGTCGATGTTTTGTAAACCTTTCTTAGTGAGCACCTACGGCCCTAGAAGAAGCTACATACAAAATTTCAAGTTTCTAGCTCATCTATAAATTATGGAAATTTGTAGTACTTTTGACCCACCTAAACACCCCCTAAAATTTCGAATTTTTTGAAAACCTTTCTTAGCGAACACCTACGGCCCTAGAGGACATACCAAATTTCATTGAAATCCGTTCAGTAGTTTTTGAGAAATCGTGATGAGTGTTTTTAAATCGTATTTTTAAAAGAAAGACACACATAAAATAGAAGAACAACAATACAATTAGTTCACACAAACACAATATAATAACTACAACACTAACACAACAACAATTTAAAACTAATATTCATAACCATTTTTTATTAATATATAAGTATTTTTTATGATAAACTACTTGCCCTTGTACAGTTACTTTACATATAGACGGAACCTAACAATAACAACACGCCGACACTTTCTACTCATAATAATTTATGTTTCTAGACTTTGCTCTTTTTTAGGAAAATTAATAGCGCTGCCAACCTAACACTTCGTTGTCACATGTTGAAGGTTGAATGAATTGTATATTCTTGATGTAGTTAGATCTATACAGATTTATGTGTAGGAATATTATAATTATAATATAACTTTCGGTTGCTCACTGTCAATTACCGTATGATATCAATAAATAGGCCTATTATTAAATTCAAATGCTCCGCTCGTTTAACTTGTAAAATTTGAAACATGCCTAAATATGTTAACAATTATTAGTTGCAGAATTATTCATAAACTCAAAACTATGGTATAGAAGTGGGGCAGACCTATATTAGAAAATTGACTATTTTAAAATCAATTTCTATTAACTTTTACTTTTTTCTAACAAATTAAATTGTGAAATCAGTCATAAATGTATTGAGAATAATTACAGGATTAACCATAATCTCAACGCTATGCCTAAAAAATAAATCAGGCCTAAATTAATTAAAGTTTAATATTTCACTATCGATTTAGGCCGAGGGCCTAGTATGCTCACGTCAAACAACTATTATTGCACATTTTCGTGAACATCGTTAGACCAGTTTTAAAACTGCCGCTTTAGAGAAAATATTTACATACATAAAATTTTCACTCAATAAGTTTGGGTTAAAAGATTAAGTTCAGAAAAACAACCCGAATATAAGAAACAGCTTAATAAATATTGAATTATTGAGTTTTGAGGTTAGGCCTATAACATTAAACAACTAAATAAAGGGTAAGTTTATTTTAGCAGAAATATTCGTTGTTATGGTAACTACAAATAGATACAACATTAGGCATACCTCTAATAAAAAATAAACAGTTTCAAAGAAAACAGCAGATTATTGTAATAACATCTTACCTCTAATAAAATACAGTTTAAAAGAAAACAGTACATTATTGTAATAACATACAGTTTAAAAGAAAACAGCTGATTATTGTAATGACATTGAAAACATTTGCATCAGCTGTGCTGTGTATTTTAAATGGAGAAATTTAACTTTTTAATTTAAGAAGAACGAATTTTCCCACACTGGTGTCCAGCTCCAATAGATTCCTCGTGGCCAAAAACCGCAAATAAAATAAAAAAATAAAAAAAACCTTGGACGGAGTTTCCAGATCCGTTGTGCAGACAAACATTTTTTCTTCGCTTTAGAAGATAAGAGATAGGCCTACTACTATTAAATTCTAATATGTCTTATTTGTTTTAATTAGGACGTATGTGTAGGAATATTATAATCTAACTTTCGGTTGCTCACTATCAATAAATTACCGTACATTATAAATAACTAGACCTACTATTAAATTCTATTATGTCTTATTTATTTTAATTAGGATGTATGTGTAGGAATATTATAATCTAACTTTAGGTTGCTCACTACCAATTACCGTATATTAACAATAAATAGGGATAATATTAAATTCTTATAATATGTACCTATTATTTATTTTTAAATAAGATGTAATATAGTGGTTTCTTATTTTAAAATTCCTTAACGCCAAGCTTTTATTGGTTTGTGTATGTTGAAACATGATTGGCCTAAACTTAAAATAAAGTACCAGGAGACCGAGCTAAAGCTCTATTATAAGCAGGGCTATGATTTCAATAACTATTATTGTAAATTTCCGTGAACATCGTTTAGGTTAGGCCTATAACATTAAACAACTAAATAAAGGGTATGTTTATTTAGCAGAAGTATTCGTTGCCATGGTAACTATAAATCGATACAACATTAGGCTTACCTCTAATAAAATACAGTTTAAAAGAAAACAGATGATTATTGTAATGGCATTGAAAACATTTGCATCAGCTGTGCTTCGTTTAAAAGAAAACAGATGATTATTGTAATGACATTGAAAACATTTGCATCAGCTGTGCTTTGTATTGTTTAAAATGGACAAATTTCACTTTTTAATTTAATAAAAAGACGTAGAAAACGAATTTTCCCAGACTGGTGACCATTTCCAATCGATTTCTCGTGGCCAAAAGCCCCATATAAAATCAAAAAATCAAAAATCCTTAGACGGAGATTCCAGATCCATTTAGCAGACAGACAATTATCTCTCGCTTTAGAAGATAAGATATTATTTTGTACTAAGCTAGACATCCGAATCAAAAATGTTTTATCTGTTATTTTATTCAATTGGTTGCCATGGTAATGAATGTAAGAAATAAATGAGTTATGCATCAGCAGCAGTCTAGGCCAAAACTATAATTAATTCATTGTGTTTAAATAAATTTACCAATCTTAACGGCACATACATACATAATGTATGTGTTTGTGCACATCTTTGGCATAGTACGTATTGAATAATATAAGTTTCATCTTTCAATTGTCGTATTTTAGTTTTTTTATAATGTTGCATATTTATTGGTATATAACAGCTGTTAGACGCTATGGGTTTAACGCCATACTTCATCCTGTGAATTTTTCCGACTAAATTTTTAATTATTGAAATAAAACATGTTTTTATCAAAATGAATTCTAGCCTATGTTACCCAGGAATAGTGTAGTTTTTTATTGAAACAAAAAATGTTTCA
>JAGFPH010007677.1:0-63175 GCA_018207615.1 Philaenus spumarius | reverse complement strand
TCAAAATATCACAGATGTTTAGTCGAAGCTCAAATTTAGATTGTTCATATTATTCAAAATGGAATTAAATTATGGTTAGATATTATTACCTTGAAATTTTATGTTTGATTCAATTTTATTGTATGATGATTCTTTATGTGTAGTTTATGAGATGCTGTGTGATCACGAAGCTGATAGGTGTACTGTAAATTTTGTACTACTTTCTTCTCTTCTGTTCATCTTGCAGTCCACACGAATCTTATGAACTATAACTACTATGTTGAATAATAAAACGAAAACCTTTTTTTTAAATTATTTAGGAGGAAGACAAAAAGAAAATTGAGTGTGTTCAAAATTCACTGCCAAAGAATGAAACTGTTGTTCCGTTGAAATCCACTGATCAGAAGCCAGAAGACAAAAAGAAAATTGAGTGTGTTCAAAATTCACTGCCAAAGAATGAAACTGTTGTTCCGTTGAAATCCACTGATCAGAAGCCAGAAGGCAAAAAGAAAACTGAGTGTGTTCAAAATTCACTGCCAAAGAATAACACTGTTCTTCCGCCAAAATCTATCCTTCAAAAACCATTGACAAAGGTTTGTACTTTAAAATATAGATGCCATTAATTTTTTTTTTAATCCAGTTCTTAAGATATGTTTTGTTTAGTGCAATTGAAACTCAACGGTGATCATTCATGTCTGAACAGCTGTCTAGAGCAATGGCTCTCAACCTTTTAGTCACTGCGACCCCAATTTTAGGATGAGTATTTTGTCAACCCCCTCAAGTTATAATGTTAAAAAAATAATAAAACAACTAAAATAGATATAATTTTTTACTCTTAACAATCATGTGCAACTTATTAATTAACATTATACAGAGGTAAAGTATCTGGGAGTGATGCTGGACCAGAGGCTGAACTTTTGTGCACGACTTAATCGAGTGATCGATAGAGGTAAGTGGACACTAATGGTGAGCAGGCGCATGGTGGGGCGGACATTGGGGTTGAAGCCAAAGCTGACCTGGCTTTACACCTCTGTGGTAAGACCGGCCATGACGTACGGCGCCATTGTATGGTGGACAAGAACAGAGGTCCAGGGTATGGTGGCGAGTCTGGCGAGAGTTTTTAACGTCTTGCCTGTCTTGCTATCACGGGAGCAACTAGCAGTGCCCCCATTGCCGCTCTGGACTGCTGTCTGGACCTTCTTTCACTTGACCTTTTTATTAAGGCTTCAGCAAGGAAGTGTGATTATCGCCTTCAATGTGAGGAACTCTGGAAACATGGCCCAAGGAACTTGGGACACTCCAGAATAACAACATTGGTTGCCGTAGATCGGACGCTCGACATGATCTCGGACCACATGAAGATCAAGTACTCTTTCTCAAAACCTTTCCGAGTGGTAATACCAGATCGCGAAGAATGGTCTGAAGAAAGGAGACCCCTCCCTTAGTGTGAGCTAAAGTGGTACACGGACGGCTCAAAAACAAAGGGGAATTCAGGTGCAGGAATCTGTGGTGGAAACCCAAGGCAGGAATGTGTGCTGCCGATGGGGGAAAACCCAAAAGTATTCCAAACAGAAATTACAGCTCTACTGGAATGTGCCAGAGAGAATCTTAGACTTGGTCATATGAACAGAGAAATTTGCATTTATACAGATAGCCAGGCAGCTTTGAAAGCCCTGAGCTCAAATGAGTTCAGGTCAAAACTAGTCTGGTTATGCGTCGAATCCATGAAACAGCTTATGGGTCTCAACGAGGTTACACTCTGTTGGGTACCAGGACATGTTGGAATAGATGGAAATGAATGTGCAGATAAGCTGGCAAATAAGGCATCAGCTTCTGAATTCACAAGACCTCAACCTTTCTGTGGCATACCCAAGACGACAGCTATGCAGGTAGTTGCTGACTGGGCAAGACTGGAAAGAGGTGGATGAGCATCCCTGGATTGAGGATGAGCAAACTTTCACTTCTTGGTCCATCAAGACAAATTGCATCAGACATTCTGTCATTAAGTAGGTGCAAGCTAAAAGAGGCTGTTGCTCTAATCACAGGACATGGCCACCTTAGGAAACACATGAGGAACATGGGAATTTTCACTGGAAATGTGGCCTGCAGGAGGAAACCGCAGAACATCTAATCTGTGAATGTGAGAGGCTGGAACAGATCAGTTATGGAACCTTTGGTAAATTGAACAAAGGACAACCCATACCTTAAGACAATCTTGTTAAAGGATACTTAAGTTCAATGGGCTTATGGATTTTGACAAGGGTAACTGAGGGATCAACATCCTTACGTGGGAGCGCAATAAACCCTAGAGGCTGACGTGTGTAAGATTCTGGACTGCCCACAGAAGAAGAAGAATTAACATTATTATTCATAACTTTAAATAAGACAATATATAGTAGATCCAGTGATTGTATACAGTTAGTTTTATAAAAAGTAGTCCGATTTATTTGCGTTTCCTCAATTATCCATCAATTATCTAGCACGCTAGCATGTCTACACATGGTGTGTTTGCAGTACAGGCACTGTCTGCTTGCAGTTGCTGACTACCGAGGCTGAGCGTGCATCCTCTGACAAGCAAGCTAACCAGACGAGTGCCTGGCGTCTTGTGGAGAACACTATATTGCAATGAATAAGTTTTTAAAAAGGGAGTCTTCAAGTAGTGGTAATAAGTGTGTGAAAACAAAGTGCCGCAAGTATGACCAGTCATACATACAGTTTGGCTTCTCACTGATGTTGCAAACAAACTTCCATGTGTTTTATGTAGCGAAGTGTTGTCAGCCGAAAGCATGAAGCCTTCAAAACTGAAATGTCATCTTGAAATTAAACATTTTGCGCTGAAAGACAAACCAGTGGAGTTTTTTCAGAGAAAACTGTTATCCCTTCGAAGTCAACAGGTAAATATTACAGGTCTTGCTGATGATAGTAAAAATGCTCTTAAAGCTTCATCCGAGGTAGCGCTCAAAAGGGAAAATCACATACAACTGCTGATGACGACAAACTTCAAAATGCTGTTAAAGATTGTCTATGTGCCCAGGCAGCTGAATTTTATGACCAAGGAACACTATGACAAATGCCTAAATTTAAATGGTGATTATATTGAAAAATAGTAAGACGCTGAAGTTTTAGGATGTATATATAATAACATATTTTTCTATGCAATTTATTTATTTAAAGCAAAGGTAACTTTCCGAATAGCCCTCTTACATAGTTAATAATATTTAGGACATTATACATACATTTTTTGGATGCAAAGACATGTTAACAAAATATTTTGATTTATTATAAATGTTTGTATTCTGTAATAAAACATAATATGAATGTAGTTTTTTGTTTGACAGAAAAAAGTTGATTTACTACAAAAAAGGAACACTAATGACAAAGCTACAGACGTTTCTATTGCTGCTCCAACTGGACTTCAAATTGGTAAAATGTCATTTTTATATTACTTATATTATTTGCTCAATATTGTCAAAATGCTGTTTAAAAAGTGTAACTTAGATTTTGAACTCTGCGTATTAAAAAAAGATTAAAAAACTTAAGATTCAGGAATTTGATAAAATTAAGCTACCTTAACAAATAAACTATAAGAACAACACCTACCAATATTTGGATTAGGTAATGTATGCGGTTTTTGTTCGCAACATATAAAACTATTTTCACAGTATATTTTATGTATCCAATTAAACTCAAAATCGCTTGGAGTTTTAATTAAAAAATTAAGTAAGACTTACTCGGTCACGAATTCACATTACATAGCTCATGTTTTATATAGGAATCTTCCTGATATCTTACGTATGTTTAACAACTTTAAACCTCAGACATTTAAGGAAAATGTTACCAATTGGCTTCTGGACTTGGGAAGGGACGGTACTGAGAATGTCATTGTATCCATTTACAGCTAGCAAATTTATTTACCCTTGTTTATTGTCATACCCTATCTCGCTCACTAATATTGTAAATACTCAGTGTGTTGATACAGTATTAATTTGTTGACCCAGGTTGTTCTGGTCCGATATTGACTTGAATTCCTCCGTTTGGCACTTCCCACTCAACCTATATTGTATTTAAATTGTAATTTCTAACGTAGACTAGGCCTAAAATATGTCTTCTTTGTTGCGCACATTTCAGATGTGACTCGTGCCTACGCACAGGCTAATACCTATGTGGGCACATTTCCTTGTATTTAAAAATATGTATTTTTTGTACTATTATTATAAGGAAATAAAATAAATTAAATTGAATTGAATTGAAACTATTTGTATATTTATTTTCATAGATTTTAAAGAGCTGGAGAAAATTAAATTACCAGGAGTTATGCAGAGTGAAGCTAAGAAAAATCCAGTACTTGTTCTACGTCCGTTAGAGGTAACAAAAGTAAAACTTTACTTATCAATAACAATAATATTTCTGCAAAAATTAAAGATTAATATACCTGATCAGCACAAAATTGTAATACAATTTCAACATAACATTTTGATGAAACAGTTTTGAATAAAATTATTTTAAGTAAGAAGTTATAAATGTGATGTGTTCAGACAGAATTAATAGCAAGGTTTGTTTGCAATGATTTTATAATTTCAACTAATGTATGTTAAACTTAAATAGTTTATTTACCATTTAGCAATACTTATAAATGCCCCCCTAGATTACCTGTTTTAAACCTTTTAACCCCGGACCAAAAAATTGGAATTCCAAAATGCGTACAAACATCACTACCACAGAAATTTCAAAAAATACCAGAGCCTTAAGAGGCGTTTTACAGAGTTTTGGTAAAAATTCATAACTTTGTTGATATGTGTGCTATTTTTATGAGTGGGTCTTAAAATGTTAGGAATAAAATGTATTACACAATAAAAAAGTTTTTATAATTATTTAAAAAAATTTAACCCACACTTCCTAAGTAATAATAATAATAATAAATAAAATAAAACCGTTTTTTGGGAGCCTTTACAAAAAAAGGAAGACAAATTTACTTGTGGGAAGCTATATCATTTCATTCTAAATATATTTTTCTGTATATAAAAAAAAAATTGTCTTTCTAAATCAAATATCAAACTTTTAATAACCTTTTTTATAATTTTATGCTACATGTAAAAAACATATAAAATGAGATATAGCTTACCAAATAAATAACTCAGGAAAAATTAAGTACTCGCCAATTTTATATTGTGGTATTCACTTATATAAATTTGTCTTTTGATAACAACACAGAAATATTTAAATTTCCACTTATATTTATAGAAAAGTTTTTACTTTTTAAAAAACGAGGCTTAGGCCTTATTATAGACATTCTTCAAGAAGCATTCTGGGTGACATCCTTCCTTAGATAATTAGATTCATGTTATACGAGTGCTGATAGCGTAACATTTTCAACATCGCTTTATTGGGTAAATGGAAATACCTTGGGCCATGTTATACGAGCGAATCCGCGTTAACCGAACGCCGCCAGCACCGTGGTCTGACGTGTTAACGACGCGACGCTATCAAAGCTGAACCCAGTTATACTGAGCGCTACCAACACTAGCAGCGCAGCGACCAGAGAGGTCAGAAATATTTCATTTGTCCTCGTTCTAGTGGTTATTGTTTATTTCTCAAAGTGATTATTGTGTACGGTACTTCAATATGATATAATGTTTTACACCAACTTGGCGCTATCAGCACTCGTATAATATGGACCTTATACCTAATGCAAGCAATTCTAAATCTTTTTCACACACTAAAACCAAAACTCACAATAAAATAAACACGAGGAAAGATAACCTTGTTAGACAACACCACAGGAATAAACACGAGTAAGCTACTGCATTGACAGTGACAAACAGCTGAGCGTGCACAGTGCTGTCAAACAACTCCATAGAGTAAGCAATGTTCCTAGTTTGTTAAAATATGTTTAGCAAACATGAAAATATTTAATATTGTTAATAATTCAATCGAAATAATACATACTTCATAATACAATCGCTGCTGGTTGTGAAATATTTATTTATACATGTTTAAAAACACCAAACCTATGGTGACGTTATATCGTCGCCTGGGGTTTCTCGCTCGATCTATGGTGGCGATATAACGTCACCCTGGGGTTTTTCGCACAACTCATCGGTGACGATATCACCTGGGGTTCAAAGGGTTAACCAGTAACCTTCATTTTCCCACTAACTGCTAAGGTTTAGGAACTAATGTTGCAATCGGGTTTTGAGTAGTTTTAGTGTATGATGTATTCATAAAGCCTTTAACTAAAACAATTTAAACTTTTTGCAATGTAACCATTTAAAATAGTTTAGTTTTACATTTCCTCACCTAAAATGTTTGTTAAAATTGAAATAATTGCATAGTCTATAGTTATTTATAATAAAATTAACAACCATAACATAATAAATATGTTCTAAATATTTTTTATTATTATTATAAGTTTTTTTGTATGGTAAATTTGAAAAAGGTCTGCATAGTGAATTTTTATAAAAATGCAAAATACAAGAAATTAAGAAATATTCAAAATTAGATGGCATACAGCCAGTTTTGTAGTTCTTGAATCATTGATAAAAACAAAACCTTTTGAAATGGTACAATAATGAAACCAATAGATCCATATGTTGAACAATCCATAGTATATATATATATATATATATATTACAACGGATATTAGCCGTTGTAAGGCGGGAAGAATCGGTTTTTATATTAAATTATAAAATTCGATGTTTTCAAGGCCGGACTTCGGTGAGTGTCAATTGTAGGTCGAAAATACAAGTTAAATCAGAGCAAGGCTTATCTCCCAAAATGAACCTTGATCTAGGACACGTCAAGAAAGGAAATCTGACTTAGCCTGAAAGTAGCTGAGTTTTAGGGGAATAAAGGAATCCAGGAATTTTATGCATTTGTGATTTTCATGGTTTAATACGTAGCGCTAAACGCGTGAGTTACGGCCGTGTGAATTTCAAATCATAAAAGGTAACACTACCAAAGTAAACAGGGGTTAAAGTTAAGGGAAAAGTTCAATTTAACTCGAAACTGAAAAAGTCAGACATTTTTGGAATCTACATAAGTAGACAAAAACAAAAGGTTAAATAAGAAAAAGTCAAATTATTGAAAATAAAAAAGTTAGCTTAAGTGTCAAATTTCACACACCCTAAAAAGGGAGAAATAATTAAAATCAAAGGTTTTCACTCACAAGAGTTATTAGAGAATGAATAGTTCTGTGTAAAAAAGGGAACAAAAAGTAAAATTAAATTAAGATAAAATGGTGAGAGTTTTCACGCCTTTTAAAGTAATAAAAGTTGAATTTTTGAATTTAAAATAATAATAAAGTAAAGAGATTTAGGGTTAGATTAACATTGTATCGGTAGGAAACCAGTAACTTAAATATTTTTCGCGTAGTAAATAAAAAACCCCCAAAGAACTTTTTTTGCGATTGTAGGCTAAGTCCCAGAAGAGAAAAAATAAGTAAAAATGGTGAAAAGTGTTAGAACTGTACAGGTGTTAAAGACAATCGGCGTAAACAAACAAAAAAGACATTGAACGCGAAAGACAGTCGCGGAAAAGTGTAAACGTGCCGCGCACGCGTAAAAATCACAGTACAGACACGATTCAAAAACGTACGGATAGCCAAGAACAATCTGGAAAATGTGCAAAAAGAAAATTAAGGAAAACTTAAAAGGAAAAAAAGATACAGCGGGAAATCAAAAACAAGTAAGTTTCAATGGTCAAAGTGGAAGGGATGCAGCCGCGATTACAGAAAGGGGCGTCAACGAGCAACCGGATTAACCAGAGAAATTGGTGTTTTCCAGGAAAATGGAAAGAAAAGAAAAGAAGAAAATTAGATAAAATTAACCAGGGCGAATTTAGACACATTTCAAGACCACAAAAGTTTATAGAAAAGGAAAATTAGCATACTGAAACAATGAGGGAAAGGGCATGTAAGAAATGACGTCATGAAGTGTATAAAGGATTGAACGCAAAAAATCCACGGACTTACTCTCTCGGAATCACTCACTCTCTCGGACTCGCTCTAAGACTCACTCTAGATTCAAATTGTTACGAATGTAGACTTCACGTCACTCTGCAGCAAATATTTTTTCTTCGTTAAACTTAAATAACTTTTAAATATAAACTACAAGTCAGAAGTAGTTCTTCAGGAGCAACTCTACGGCCTATCCAAATGAGTTAATGCAAAAATAACTCTATTTGGCGATACTGATACGACATAGGCAATCCTTCAGGACATGATCTTCTAAACGGAACTTCACTTCTCACGAACCAAGGAAGAAATAGGATCAACTGTAACTCTACTAGATTCTACCAGATCTGCTCTTCAAGTACATCTGTAGCCATCATATCAACCCAACAACTTTAAATCAGAAAATCCAGGCTACCAGACACAGCATCATATCAGCTCCAGCACCAGCCCATCAACATAGCGGCATCCATCACGGAAAACCGGAGGTGAAAAACGCTGAATTAAGGTCTGTGTAAACGAGAATACGTTGTCCCCCATTTTAATTAATTGCCTGAGTAAATTCAATAAAAATATTTAGGTTAGTTTCAAATTAAATTCAAATCATAAATTAAATAAATGTAAATTCGATATTCCCTAAAGTTAAATGTAAATAAATTAAATTCAAATAAATTAAAATTAAATTGATTATAAAATTAGACTGTCTGCCAAGCCTATTAGAAATTAGAATTATAGGTTTAACATTAATATTGGATAGAAATTGTATGTACAAGCAGACGATGAGAAAAGTGAGTTGTTTATGTTTAATTTTGAAAAAGTTTTGATTTTGAGTTTTGAATAAATAAATTATTAAATTTTATACTGAAATACTGAGAGTAATCAATTACCTGTTTATGGTTATCCGTTCATGATAATTTCCTTTATTAGAAATAGTCTAATAAATGTGTTTAGCTGTAGAGATAATCAAAGCACAAATAAGGTAAGTTATAAGGGCTGTTCCACTGTTCTCATTTCCCTGAGATCAAAAATAATCAAGAGTTCTCATAAATTAAATTCAGAGCTAGTAAACTTATTAATTTCTGGAAGCTATTTTAAAGTGTTAGAGTCAGTCGAAATACTTATAGAAATAGGTATCAGACACCCAGTTGCATCACCTAAGCTAAAGATAAAATTTTGGCTAAAGGCTTCCAGTAGGTGTTGTAACTTATTATACAACAAAAGAACGTCAGCACGCGATTGTTCGTTGTTTAATTGGCTCCCGAACGTGGGGCAGAACAACGTCAATAGGTGTTCCGTTGTAATATATATATATATATATATATATATATATATATATGTATGTTTATAAACGGACAAAGCACTGTAGAGTGAATAACCAAAATGCATATACCTGAACGTATCACACAAGTTCACCCATGCATTATATATATACAAACATAATGCAAAAAGAGTAAAAGAGTTCAAATCTTATATATTACGGTAATCATATTATTAGAATCCCTTTTTATTCAAAACTAGCATTTACCCGCACTTTTACCGCAGATAGTAAGTAAAAGAAATGAATTTTGAGTGAATATTGAGCCTAACCTTTAAATGCAATTTGAAAAATTATATCCGAGATAAAAGTTCCCTGGCTCGAATTCTCAAATCTTGCATAGTAGGTTACGTCCAAATTGAACAATATTTTTCCATATAGGCCTACATATATGATCAGCTTCTGTAATATCAGTATGTTGGTAAGCGCTAAACATTTTATTTTCAACCAGAATTTTACTTATAAATCGTGAACGAACCTAAAAAATAAAAATCAGGTTTTGAAGTCCATTCAGAAACATATGTTAAAAATTTTACATTTCTGCGAACATTCTACCTAGAATAACTTAATACTATGTGTCAATTTTCATGTCTCCAGCTTCTTGGGAGAAGGATTCGTGTAAGGATTGGTATGTTATTGTATAGAGGTAGTTAACCCAAATTTACCCTTTAGGCTCATGTATCATAAATGCATGTGTTTTGATTTTTCTATGTATCATTTAAGGGATAAGTGTACTTAATTTCAGCCCCTATCTTTTTTAGCTCCTAGCTAAGGAAGTGTATTTAGTAGAGCATTACTCTTTCTGTTTATAACTTAAGAATCAAATGTGTCAAAATAAAAGCTCTTGTTCTTATAGGAATTAAAGGTGTATTATTTTAGGGTAATTATGTCATTTAACCCCTTAAATGTAAGTAATTGAAAGAATTTGTTTGGCATTAGCTTCATTTTGTGCAACTCACTGTGCCAAATTTAATCTCGATCCATGGGTCTGGGCTTATAAAACAAACACACATACAAATTGGATCACACACAAATCCAGAGACTTTTCTTCTTTATTTAGTAATATTATTATATTTATAGATTACCAGTTTTTCCAAACCTAAAATACAAGAGCTACTGAAAGTAATAAAGTGTAAGCAAACAAATCAAACGGATTCGTAGATTTTATAAAGTGTCACAGAAGAACGGTGATTTTTCAGGATTTTTCACCTACAAGTTGTAGTACAGCTACAATTATTAATTAAAAAAACACAAACTACTATTTATTTTTCTACTTGTTAAGTTACTTTTTTCTTCATTGTTTGCAGACCCGAGAGATATTAGGAGCTAAAAAAGCACCAGAACAAAATAGCTCAATGATGGAAACAATTCAGGTGAATGTTCAGGAACAACTGGTGTCACAAGTTAAGGAAGAGCCAGAGGTAAAAGACCCATTATTATTACAGATATCAATAATGTATTTTAACAGTTGTGTTTTAAATAGGTTGCAGTTTACATGGTTTCCACTGAGTGCAAATTCCCGTAAAAGCAAAATTTCTTCATTCTAGTGAGTCATTAAGAACCGACTTGAAAGCTAGCTTGAAAAGGGCGGTGACAAATACTCCTTCTGTCAGCTTTTTTTTATATATTTGTTAATATACTAACATATGTTTGCTTCTGTCATACTGGATTGGTACAAGTACTTGTTAATGTCAGAGTCATATTAGTCATAAATACGATTTAAGATAAAGTTGTATTAAAAGTGCACACCGATTGCTTCATAGTCGGATACAATATTCATTGTTCACATCTCTTTCACAAAAACATAAATTGTTCAATGTATAGGCCTAACCTAAAAAATCTTTAGTTTGGTTTTATATAACTTCAGGGTCGATAATTTGATAGCAGAACAATTTTGTCTATTTGGGCGGATAGAATTGTCTATGAATACAAAGACTTCAGTTTTTTTTATTGGTCTAGGCCTCCCCACTACTGCGATCCACTGGGATCTATTGTGGTAAATGACATTAAGTAGATAAAAATATATTCTAGTAATCTTTATAAAAATAATTTTATAAACAAGTAATACAACTATTATATATTAATTTTATCCACTTATTCCTTTTACCAATTGCTTTGACATGCCCTGTACAAATTTGATTACTGAAATAAATGTTTACTTCACAATTATTTTCTTTTATGTTTATGTAATATATTGAAGTTTTCAACATCCATTTTATTTGCAATATGAATATAAAATCGTATGAAATTCCAACTAGATAGGGAGAATTTAGACGTCAGATCAATACAGGGTGATTTTGTTATCACAGAGACAATTAAAAGGGTGGTCTACGGTGAAAATAAAGAAAAAAACTTTCTATGCTTCTTTTACCAGCCATCCGCCATTTTGTTTTTTATTTTTACTAAATAATTTTTATCACTAGAACAGCCCATCCGATTGAGTTGATATTTTACATATTACTCATTAATGTAAAAACCTAGTTTGGAAAAAATAATCATCTTGTTCCAATAGTTCATTTTAAATGGCAGTTATTTAAAAATTTTACATAAGTATAACTCAACAAGTGTACATTTTTGCTGCCTGTTTGATTTTGGTATAATTGTCAAAGGGTAAGCCTAAACAGTGTCCAACTAAATTAACTGGTCTTGCAAATTAATTATTGCCTACACTTTGTTCATAAAGATGTTGAACCCATCAAACTAATGGACACTGTTTTACTGTTTCCCTTTGTTCAACAGTTATACAATTCGATAGAAATAGAACTGACTTCAAAAATTTACTTTTGACATTTTTTATACAAATTATGGTTTTTGAGTTATTCTTATGTAAAACTTTTAATGGCCACCATTTTGAAACGGATTGTTGAATATTTTGATTCAAGTTGATAATATTTTTTGTATAAACATTGATGAGTAATGGGCTAAATTTCAACTCAGTCGGTTGTTAATCTGTTCTAAAGATATAAATTATTTAATAAAGAAAAAAATAAATTGGATACCTGGTAAAAAAAGTGTTTCCAGACAAATGTTTTTTTCCTTATTTTGACTCTTATTACCTCCCCCTGAATTGTCTTTGCGCGCCCCCTGAATATGCATTTGCAGACTTAACATTCGTATACAATGTGCGGACATCCACCTTATTACTAGAGCTGCGTTTGTTAGTATGTTGAACGTATGTACAAAGTACAAAATTTGTAGTCAGTATGAAGTTTTTTTATAGTAATGAAGGAACAGTTTATTCTACTTCATCACTGGCTGTACAATAAGTCAGTTTCCTATAGTACTTTTACATTGGATTAGGTTTTAATATTTCATGATGAAATTAATGTAAATTTGATTATGATTTTGGTTTGATTTTCTGATAAAAAATAATATAATGCTGATATTTAAAAATAAATTATCGTAAGTTTTATTTGTATATTTTTTCTGAAAGCAGACTTATTCTGTTGTGAACTAAATTAAGATATTTTTAATATTATAATTATTTTTTAAGTTAATTTAAATTGGACTTTCACTATTGTGATAAAATGCTGATATTTTGATATGAAATTGACTTATTATCAATCTTGTTAATCAACTTCTGTTCAATAATTGTTTACAGAATCACGGTGTAGGAGAACCTATGAAATCAGCTGATGGCAGCAAAGATAAACGGATGGATGCAAATTTAGACAAAGGAAATATTAAGGTAAATTCATTGTTTCGAAAGCCAAGTAAATTGTTTTAACATACATCTTTTCAATTGTTTCTTATTTATCTTTATTTAATTGGTTACAGCTTCAAAATGGATTAAAAGTTAAGACATTAACTGATAGTAATAGTGACACACAAATAATAAAAGCAAGTAATGTAGAACAGTTTAAGGAACAATTTATGTTACCAATCGCAAGACAAATTCAGGTATGACTTGTTCAGTAATTTGAGAGGTTTTTATTACGTTCAACTCCGGCACACCATGAATTTTATTGTACATCGATCAAATTTTCAGCGCATGTTGTGACAATGTATCTTTTTTAACAGTTTAGCCAGAGTACACAATAAAAAATACCAAAACAGCAGTGTTTGTCAAATTCAGGGCTATGCAAATAGTTTGAAAATAGATTCGAATCAGAATCCATCTCGGGATTCGATAGTCGAATCCGCCATGCAAAAATATTCGGATTCGTATTCGAAAACAAATCCACTAATCCAGATTCGGTTCGAAAGATCGAGCAGTGACCGAAAAGGTTCGAAAATTTCTCAAGGATAAAACAGTACGAATGTGAAAAAAGTTGTTATCGGTTTTGAAAAGAGTATGTTGCACCATGTTAGGCTGCTGTGAATTAAATGTTTCACTGTAGCCTATAAGTATTGCAGTTTGATTTTTTAATTTTTGACATTAATTGCAGTTTGATTTTTTAATTTTTGACATTACCTGATTTAGATCAAATAAAACCTTAACACAAAATCTCACAACAAATACGTTTACTAACCTCAAACGCGTTTCAACAACAATGTGATGCACGTTTGGTTACAGTAGCCCTTGCATCACTGACGATGGCGACATTGTCGTTGAAACGCATTTGAGGTTAGTAAACGTATTTATTGTGAGGTTTTGTGTCCAGGTTTTATTTTATCTAGTTACTTTCTCAAAAATCAAGTCATTAATTATTTATTACCTAATTTAATTAGCCTATTAAATTTGTATTATCTTATTCACTTAATAATTATTATTATTGAATTTCCATAGGAAAAATGAGCTATTGCAGTGGCCTTTATGGTAAGACCCAAGGTCGGGAGTAGCAAATGATCACCGATCATGGTCTCCAGAACACGGTTTGGGGTGTCATTAAAAATCATATATATATTTATGTATGTATGTGTGTGCACTCTAACGGACGCATTTTACGTCCGATTTGGACTAAATTTGGTACACACATTGGGTTTGTAAGTCGCTTGAACTGGTAGTTAGCCAAAAAAATTTACCAGAAGTAAATTTACCAAATTTTTTACCGAAAGTAAGTTTATGTATATATGTGTGCGCACTCTAACGGACGCATTTTATATCCGATTTGGTACAAATTTGGTACACACATTGGTTGTCTAAGTCACTTGAATGAGTTCGTTAGCCAAAAAAATTTACCGGTAGTAGACCACATTTTTGACCAGAAGTACCACGTATATAGGTGTGCTGTGCTCACTCTAATGGACGCATTTTATGTCCGATTTGGTCCAAATTTGGTACACACGTTGGTTGTCTAAGTCACTTGGATGAGTTCGTTAGCCAAAAGAACTTACCGGTAGTGGACCACATTTTTGACCAGAAGTACCACGTATATAGGTGTGCTGTGCTCACTCTAATGGACGCATTTAACGTCCGATTTGGTCCAAATTTAGTACACACGTTGGTTTTCTAAGTCGCTTGGACGAATTCGCTAGCCAAAAAAATTGACCAGAAGTAGACCACATTTTTGACCGGAAGTATCATGTATATAATTGTGCGTACTCTAACGGACGCATTTTATGTCCGATTTGGTCCAAATTTAGTACACACGTTTTGGTTTTCTAAGTCGTTTGGACGAGTTCGATAGCCAAAAAAAATTTACCGGAAGTAGACCAAATTTTTGACCGGAAGTAAAAATATTTGGTATTTTTCGTACTAGAATTAAAAATTTTTGAAGTTTTCTTAAAAAAAAAAAAAAATACACATACGAAATAATTCTGCACATTTTGTTTTTTTACGCGACCTTATAGCCCATTTGGTTCTCCCAAAAACTATCAAAACGTAAAGGTACCAGAATTAAATCCACGGCTTTTACCGAGGTGATCAATGGCAATATATTTGGTACATGCTGGCGGCACCTTCGTGAGTAGATCAATTTCCCAAATAGTTGTTTGAAACCCAAAAACATATATAAATTTATTTTTGGAAATTCGCTTAACTCATGTCAGCGGTTCAGCTTCGTGGTCGAATTATTAACTAAATTATGATACCAGTTAGTAGGTGGGCTGTATTTGATTGTGTTAAATTCCCAGTAAAAAGAAGTTGGACTTTGATTCAATGTTAGTTTTTAATATAATTTAATTTTAAAATAACCTGCGCACAGTCCAATAAATAATAATTTTTATAAATACCTTGAGGTCTTTCTAATATAATATTCGGTATCAATTCGAAAAACTTTGGAAGATTCGATTTGAATTGGTAGGCTTGAGATTCGGATTCGTAATTAGCATAAAAATATTATTCGCTTTCGTAATTAGAATAAAAGTATTATTCGGATTTGATTCAGATTCGAAAGGACTGAAAAAATATGGTACGCATTCACACAGCCCTGGTCAAATTGTTATTACTTGTTCATTTAAACAGTTACTATATGAAAAGAGTAACCGATAGTCTAGTCATATACTCTAGCTATGTTATGCGGATGGAAATACTTAAAACATCAGTGAAAATTTCATGAAAATCCGATAAATAGTTTTTCAATTAAATCATAATAAACTATATTGCAGTTTCATCATATTTTGATATGTTTTATAATATATTTGTTACAGAAAGAAGAACCAGACAAACCATGTGATAGCACTAAGATTCTCGGTTTACTAGATCAACTTAAGCTCAGAGCATTAAAGCTTGAGAAGGTAATTCTTGGTTCAGTGTTTTCCCAAATTTGTTATCAAAACTAAACATTAAAATGCTCAATGCTCAAATTGCTTAGAAACAATAGCTTTTTTAAAATCATTCTTTGTAATTACAGTAGAACTCCAATTATCCAGATTAATTGGGACTGAACCCAATTCTGATACTCAAATATTCAGATAATTATTGTATATAGTTTGGGAATCAAGCAAAAAAGGTACACTTAGGTACATCATACATTGAAAAACAACTTTATTAACATTGCTACATACATATATGTAAATATAAGAAATGAAAAGTAATGCATAAGTAATTAAATGAAAAGAAATAAATAAAGAAAGTAAATAGTTTTTGTACATACACACATTCAGGGGCGCACCCAGAATTTTGGTTTGGGGGGGCTTCTCTAGTATCAAACGTGTCCATTATATGACCTTTAATGACCAGTAATACCTAAGTAATTTAGTTTGCCTATTACTATATTATTGTTCTGCAGGACGGTAAAAGTACATGAATGCATGCTGCATGATCACCAGATGATTGAGTAAGCTAGAAGCAACTATCTGGGGCCTGTTTCATGATAAACTACAATTTAATAATAATATTATAGTAAATCAGCTATTAGCTCAATGGAAATCTCTTTGAAATTACAAGGTAAAGCTTGTGGATTAGATTGTAGTTTATTATGAAATGAGCCCCTGGAATAATTTATACCTTTAAGTAGTTTTGAAGTTTTCATAGAAATACAATATTAGTATTTGGGAAAGAAATAATACAATTTAAATTTTGAATTTGTAAATTTAATGATAACACAATGAAATTGAGATGTAAGTTAAAGCAAGATAATAATTCACAAAATGAAATCTAGACGTCTGGACGATTTTTTTGAGAACAGAAACTACCTCTGTATTAGTCACTTCAATTTCCCGGTGAATATTCAATGCTGCCAGGCCACTCAGTCTGTTTGTACCCATGGTATTTCTAAGATAGGTCTTTAATCGACGTAATGTAGAGAATGACCTTTCAGCTGTACTTGTAGTCACCGGGATAGTACACAATATTCTCAACAATGTGTGTATATTAGGAAACAAGTCCTTGTCACATAAGTTCAACAAATCAATTGCATTATTTGGTATGTTGGTGTGGGTCTTGAAGCTTTTGTGCCACAATTCAAACTCAGCTTTGAGTAGGCTTTCGTTGTTTCCGCTACTTTCAATTAAGACATTTTTATAAAAACTACACAGTGGTTGTACTGTCTGTATACGTAGACCTAAATACTTTTTACTAAACGCTTGCACTCTTTGATTCAATCTATGTTTGACATTTATTATATTTAAAAAAGTGAAAAATTAATATAGCTAACCCAAGGTCCATGCATGGGGGGGGGGCTTAAGCCCCCAAAGCCCCCCCCCTGGGTGCGCCACTGCACACATTAAGTTGTTACATATATATTTCACTTGAACATCTCGAGTAAAGTGTGTTGCCTCGACGTAGTATGGTTTAAAATTTTCTATTATTTCACCCAAAATAGATTTGGATAATAAAATTGGGGATTTGGATAATTGGGGTTTGGATAGTTGGGTTCAGTAGTGTAGTAGTCAAATACATTTTTACACTTATAGTATTACAAAATATCACTTATACAAATAAAGCATAGTAGTCAGAAAATATTATTAACCTTATTATTGATTAATTTAAACTACTTTTCTGTTTAATTAAGAAATAAACATTTCTTTTGTATGAAGTTTATTTAAATAATGTTCAATAGATAAAATAAATATTTGCCATCTTCTGTTAATTGCATTACATTACCCTCTGTTGAGGTGTAGCTTCTAATAGATGTGTTTTATAAATTTGTATTTATGCCTAGAAAAATCTTTTTAAAATTTGTTTATGTTAATATCTTAATTTTGCAAATCGTTTTGTTTTAGGTACTTGTATTGTAACACGGTGTTTCTTTTTATAATCTTTATCATTAGTAATTTTATTTTCCAAAACACATTTTTTTAATGTTTGTAAAAATAATAATCCACCAAACATATATTATCGATGTTTAACATAATCATCTGTGAGATGACCTACTAAAAAATATTACTAGTTTAAATTTTTTAAATTGTTTATATAAATATATATTTGTTGATAGATGACTCAAACCAGTGACACCGTTACTCGTGATATAATTTAATGGTATCTGGGATCTCCATAAAACAATTTCAAACTCAAGTAATTTCAAAGAGTAGCACATACTAGCAGAACAAGTGCTCCAACCATACTGATTAGTAGTTAGAGAAGGGCTAGAAAGGTGTTGACCTAGTTGAGCTCCTCCCTCTTCCCAAATTCCTTCACTACAGGGTCAGTCCCTATTATTGGACCAACACAGCTTACAACCTGACCTCTTCAGATATTCATGAAATTTTGTATAGCGTACTTATTCTAGTCCTTAAAGTAAGATTATTTCAAAAATTTCAATTTTTTTTTCTCAAATAATATTTTGAGATATAAAATTAATTGCATTTACTCAGCTCCTAATTGAGACTTGAAATTTATGCCAAATTAAAGCGTTTTTAATAAGCTTTAATTTGATGTGCAACAAAAGTAGTTATATAAAAACCTCAACTTAAAGGTATTGGTGTTTGAGAAAAAAAATTGAAATTTTGGAAATAATCTTACTTCAAGGACTAGAATAAGTGTACACAATTGTATAAAGTTCTGAAGAGGTCAGGTTGAAAAAAATACTTCATGTGTTGATTTCATATGGACTGACCCTACATTAAAAATGACGACAAGTGAATCGCTTAGATTCTAAGCAACAATGGAGCGTTAAATGTTGTATGTGGTTTGTACTATATATAGGAAACTTACAAATTAGCTCCCGTTTTGAAGTGGTTAGGAGTTACACATTTTTCTTTTTAATAAAACCTGATAAATTAATTTAATAATTCAAAATTATATTCCAATGTTTAATTTTTGATGATGTTGCTATTTTTTTTTGTCAATAAATCGGTTAAATTTTGAGCTTCAGAAAAAAAATATAAACACAATTTCTTTTGCCATAGAAACAATACTCTATCTTTATTTGTATTCTATATTATTTGTAAAGTTAATGGATTTCGAGATATTAGGCATCAATCATTTTAAACGGCCACCATTTTGAAAATAAAACAAATAAAGTCTTGGTTTTTGGTGCACTTGTACATAAATAACGCTTGTAACTCAATTTATTATCCATTTCTATCATTGTTTCTTTGTACTGATTGTTTTCAGAACTATTTTTATACAATGCTTTTTCTTTATTTTTACACTTATAATGAACTCTTAAAGTCTCTGGATATCTTCAAAAACCGCCATAAATACTATGATGCTATACTCTCTGACAATAATTATTGTTCTTGCCTTATTTCATCTAAGCCATAGTAAACTAAAAGGAATTTCATTGTATTATTTATTATTAGTTTAGTTTAGTCTGACAATAATTCCTGAAAATGTTACTATCAGGACTATATAACATCTACTAGCTTATACCACCTGGTTTGGAATTTCTTGTTAGTGCTGAGGTCAATTGATTTTTGTTAATAATAAAATTAATTATCTTTAATTCTGGATGCTTTTAAATTTAAAACTTATATGATTGTTACTACTGTATTTTGTATATATTTTTGTGTTGTGATAGATTTTGTTAATATTTTGTTGGAGTTACTTTTAGGAGTACGAAGAAAACTTTGCACATCAATTTCGGCCAAGTCCACCTAGTCCCGATTGTAACAAAGAAGAGAAACAGACACAGCCTGTCAGTTCAGTTAAACCTAAAAAGTTTGCTTCACAGCCTGCTCAAAGTAAAGAGAATGAAATGGCATTTGTTCCTGTGATATTGAATTACTTCCAGGTAAGCATTTTTATATTGTTAAATTTATTAAACTGAAAAGAAGCTCATAACTACGTTGAATTTTGTGTAGATCTTTTACTTTGCCTACATCTCTTCCACTTTATGTTATGGTTTATTTTTAACATTTTAGCCAGTGTAACTGGTAGTTTTAAACATTTTTATTATTTTCAAGCACTATTCTACGTAAAATCATTAGCTTATGTTACCCAGATGGCAATGATTAACTCATCAGTAATAGTTTTATCAAAATTGAATAGGTGTTTTTTTCAGTTAAATAAACAAATGCATAAACTTTTAATATGTAGGATAAATTGGAAATTTGATGTTCAAGAATAGACTAAATAATATTTAAAGATATTCCTTATGCAACGACTTATCCTAAGTCCTTGCCTGGAGCTATACTAGTGCGCGGATGCGCGTATGAATCAACCTTGTACTTGACATTGACCTACAAAACCAGTCTAGTTAGGAGTGCCGACGCAACAACTATACGCTAGCAGCAGGTCCACAGCGTCCGTCGGCTACAAACTTCTAGGCTCACTGTAACGTTTAATATTATGCCTTAAGCAAAGTAATTATATATTAATTAATCGGTATTCGCGTAACGTATAATTATAACAAATCGCGCACTCGTAAATAGTATTTAGGGGTAATAAGTTCAGTTCGGTTGCAAGCCTATCGTGTGAATATGGTGACTAGTGTTAGATTCAGTTAAGGTGTAATATTTAGATATGTATATTAAATTAGTTTAGCGCTCGTTAAAAGCTGGCGGAATCGGATTTGGTGACTACGGCTTAAGGCAATCGGGGTTGATAATAAATTAATTCCTCTGGGTTGTGGCTAACGTCCATTTTGCATCGACAGTTTCAGACCCGCCTTCCATATACGTATGAAGTCGATGCAAATATACGCTGATCCGGCTTTCCCGATTAACATCAAAGCGGAAACCGGTACACTTAAAAAGGAAAAACAGAACTCTTATAGGATCACTAGTTTGTCAATCTGTCACAGTTGATTTTCTGTGGAAAGAATAAAGGCATCTCGTTAAAATTTGATGTAGTTAAACATTTTAGTGAACCCATATCGGTACACTATCAAATAAATATTGTATGGTATTTCATACCTGCCAACTCTCTCTCGAAAATTTACCCTTTCTCCCTCACTTTTGATAAAAAAAAATGTGTGAATAAAAATAATCAATTACTTTTAAACAAAATTTTATAAAAAAAATAAAAGAATGACGAAAGTTTGAAAATAGGTTATATTATTTTGGTACAAATCACTGAAGACCTGAGTATGGTAATTGACAGACCGACTTGATCTGAGTTTTTTATAGAACAAGCAAACTATACGGCAGATACATATTGCATAGAGCAGATAATATCTATGATGACTTGAATGTTGATAATTCAATACAGATTCAAGACAGTCTTGAGGTATTGCTTCGTCACAGATTGTTCCACTCTACTCTTCTTTTACATATTATTTTCCATACATCTACAACCTATTCTATGAAATGTGTTTTTCTTTGTATCTAATTTGAAAGTGTTTTGTGATTATTTATGAATTATACATAACTTGTTTGTGTACTGTAAAACATTATTAAAACACTACCAAAATATTATACTTCTTTTCACAAGGCTTACGCAGAAGAATTTTCTAATATTATCGTTTCTAGAAAGTCGGATAAATTCGAATTTTGTGTCGATTGCAAGTGTGATTTTTCTCTTTCTCGCAGTAGCAGGGGAGTTGTTTAGAAACATATTGAAACAAAAAACACCAGGATTTAATTAAACGTATTGCTAAGAACAAAAGACTTTATTTTGATAAAACTTAAATGACTACGAAGTAATTTGTGCCGAATGTCTTTTTGTTGAGCTTCAAGTTTTGTGAGGAATAAACTGAATAAATCTGTAAGTCACCAGAATCTACAAAAATTGTTGATGTAAGTCGTTTATCTCTATTATTTTGTTTTTAGCTGTTGCTAGCGAAATATAAATACACTTACAATGTTATTTACTCCTAGTTTTAGAATAAAATTAAACTACGGTAGATAAAAAATCAATGTTAAAAATTACCTGATTTTAAAGTTGGCAGGTATGTATTTTCAAGTGGTCTACCATTTGAAAAAACATTATGTAAGGATTTCAAAACTATTTTATTTTCTACTATGTAATTTTTTAAATATCCTCGAAAATGTTACTCACAAACTTATCCCACCCAAATTTTAATTTCAGAAGGTACTGAAACTACAATTTCACTTGCTCGGGACCATCAATGTATAATTTTTTTCTCCGTGGGTATTGTTATTGGTTAGTTTGGTATATTTACTAAATTGTGTTTTGGTTACTAAAACATTTTTTACAACTATCGGGACGGCTGTCGGGAGTTGATTCATATTTTTAAAACTTTAGGTATTGATGATACGTTAATGACGGCAAATGTCCGTATAATCATTTTTACTTTCTCCCCCCTATACGTAGTAGCCTATATGGAAAAGTATTGTTTTCGTCCAAATTTTCAAATTTGAATTTTTAGTGGAATTATTTGTTTTGGTGCTCCCTGAACCCAAAAAAGTGTTTTTTTGGTGATGTCTGTCTGTGTGTCTGTTAAGATGTGTACGGAGCTGGAGACCATACCAACAGTCCGATTTTGTTTAAATTTGGTATGTAGGTGTAGTTCTAGAATATCTCCAGGGGTTTTTTTTTTCATTTTTTCAAATTTTTGATTTTATGGTGTTTACCCCCCAAAAATTGCCAAAAACCTAGAAAAATCCAAATTTCTCAAAAACAGCTCTAACGATTTTGATAAAATTTTGCTTATTTGTAGCCCTTATTGTGCCATACCATACGCAAAAAACCGCATCTTTCTAAAAATTCTTGTTTAGGTAATAGTAATAATAATACAATATTTTTGAGGGGTTTTGGCCAAAAATTGGGTTGTTTTTCAAAATATTTTTTCGCCCATCTATACAGGCCTATTTGTCATGTTTGGTGCAAATTTGTTCGAAATCGATCGAACAGTTTTAATAATAATAATATAATATGGATGTGTGTTACATGCATCTCTATATTTTCCATTGTATGTCCTACTTTTGCCATCATTCTAAATAACCACCTCCTATGCTACTCTTGGCAAGGTATAAAGTTTCAACTGGGAGAAAGTATGTGGCCGTTATCTGGTACCGTTTATTAATAAAAGTGTACTTTCTACTTTTATATATTTGTTTTGGTACTACATTCCATACTTAAACTTTCAGAAATTAGTAATTTTGTAATTTATTTCAGCTTAATGAGTACGACAAAACTGGGATTTTACCAAAATTGACAGAACATTGTATAATGGGTACTAAATTATTCACTACACATGGCAGGGATTACATAGGACAGGTATGGTGCTAAAGAAATTAACTTTTTTTGTCATTTTGAATTTAGGACAAAGCAGAAATTTTTGTCTAATGTGACGTTATGAATAAATAGATAATATCTTTTCTTGAGATGTAATTGATGTTTTATTTCTGGAAAATTTTTCATGGACTCAATTGATTTATTATCTTATTATTTATTTTTGGAATCTCCTCATCAAAACATGACTATTAAAGTCAAATAAAAGTATAATGACCCTAATAAAAATAACTTGTATGTTTGTGAAAATACTTTTTGTTTTGGATTTTCATATCCATGAGATAATAAAAGATTTATACTGACTTGTACAAACTGTAATTTTTCTCTACATTTGAATACATTAAAACATGTTTTTTGTAAATTTTATGAAATAATTTTTGATATTTTTCAGCCTGTGTTAAAATTGAGGCTGAATTAGTTTGCAGGGAGAATATTTGTCGCTGAAAAAACTAAGGTAATAATTTATTGGTATTAATAATGTTAATTTATTTAGGTTTTACAATAATTTATTATTTGTATTATATGAAGTTTTAACAAGACTCCTACTAACTAGCCATTTAAGCTGAACATGTGTATCCCCAAAAAAAGTTGCATTTGTCATCATCCCATGGAGACCATCTGCATGTACTTGACAAATCTTTACCAACAATAAAAGTGTTTTTAGACAGATTGGAATTGGAATTTCACAGAGTTCCACAGGCTTCTTAGTTTTAACATAAAAATTCTGTGTTAACGTCGCTTGTTCAAACAAATTCACATTATTTTAATTGAAAAATAAATACACATTTTGGATAACAGATTTTTTAACGAAAAATAAAAACATTTGCTGACTGATTGAACAATGTGTTATGGGTTGATTTATTTTAAAATTGTACGTACAAAATTTGATTGACTGTAAAGATAAGAAAAGATATAAACATGCGAGTTTATTTTGTAGGAAATTAGGTTCAACTCAGAACTAAGTACTTCTTCATATTGTGTCTGTGTTTGAAATATTCTTTTACTATTTATTGAATCTCCCCAGAATATAATCCCATAAGAAAGGATGGAATAAATATAGGCATAATAGACCACCATGGTTGTAGCAATAATAGTTGTGTAGTTTAATAAATGAATAATTGAAATAATTAATTTAAATAAATATTTTGAAAGTTATGTAAAGTTATGATAAAGATTTTGTGACATATCCAGACCATGTAACAGAAATATATAAAAATGCAAGTAAATTCCCATAACATCTAAAACAAGGAACAATGGTCTGGCAGCTAAAGAGACGCAAGATTCAGTAATCAATATTTAATAAATCATGTGTACATGTATAAATTCATTTAAGACGCAAAATAATTAAAACTTAAAATGATTTAAATAAACGTAAAATTAAAATTAAGCAGACTATAATATAAAGAATTGAAAGAGCAGACTTAAATAATAAATAAACAAAAAGAAAAACATTAATGAGTAAAAGTATATAATGTGTTTGAGTATAGAAAAGTTCATCATACAACGAAAACAGTGGTGCGTATAAAAGGAACAATTTGAAGAGTAATATAAATAGTCACATAACATTTTTAATAATCAAATTGATAAAGTTGAAGAAAACCATATTAGGCTATATAAAAAAAAAAAAAAAAAAAAAAACTATAACATATAAACGTCTATATCAATGCACAATGTAGATCAGGATTGGATCTGATCGATAGTGAAATGTTACGTTAATCAAAAAGGCTTTGTACCGCTACCTTAATAGAAAAGATGGCGTTTGGATAAGTTGAACTGGCGTGTGTTGGAAGAGTAATGTGTACAAAAATATGGTTTTATAGTGTAGGAGAGTGAAAATGGATAGATCAAAGTAAACTTAGAGTGATCTAGTGTTGGTGTACGCTTGAAGTTCGACGAGTAATTGTCGAGTAAATTGAACTTGTCTGTTGGCGACCATGTGGCTTTACTTCTACTGCATAGACCTTCTAGTGTGGGAAGTATTTCAATTTATCAAACAAATCCTAGGTGTAAATTAATTGAACTTTTCAAACGATTTTATAAACTTTAATGGCCATATAATACGATAGTTATCAACCTGCATTCAAAATTTAATTTTTTCATATATAATTTCACTTTAACTTTAAATTGCATCTTGGCCTATTTCACATGGTTATAAATTGTATCTTATGTTAAGTCTTGAAAATTTGTCTTACTTAATTCATATGATAATGATTAATTTGTTTGTATGTAATTACTTTCTTAAAATGAGTGAGTAAAAAACATAGTTGTTTCGTCACAATGTCTTAAATTTCATTATTGACCATGACTTCCATCTAGCGTGTACTTTTGCAGTCAAGGATTCACAACCTGAGAAATTAAATTCGTAATAAATGTTTTATATAAATTATGATATGCATAATTAAAAGTAGAAAAGCATAGAGATTCCTTATATGTGGAATATTGAGTTTTTTAAGAGTTAAAGTGAGGAAGTTTTTGAGGTAAAGTGTTGATTTGTAAGTTGAAGCTAAGGTGGTTTGAACAGTGAATATTTTTGTAGTGGAGTTTGAGTAATGAGATGAATATTTTATATTTGAAGTTAAAGAGTGAGAAGAGTAATAAACATAATTAAGAATAATAAAGTGTAGGTGAGTAATAACCCACATATATCGTTTTTTATCAGTTTGAACATTTTTTAAATATTTATTTCAAATTTTTCGACGACCACATTTTTTTTAACAGTTATAATCACATCATATTTTATTTTTATAACGCTTCACGTTATAAATTTTTTTTAACGCTTTGAGATTTTGGCCATTTTTTGACGTGTTTTGCAAGCATTTTTTCAAAAAACACCAAAAATAATAATTCTATCCCAATCCAAAAGTGTTCCATTGCTTTTTTGTAGAAGAAGGTCCAAAGAATTCATGTGTGTAATTAAAAAAATGATTGATATAAAATTGTAAAAGTTATTAGCTACAAATATGTTCAGTAATGAAAGGAAAAAGTTCAACTTTAAGCCTATGTAAAAAGTAGTAAACATTTTTTGTAATGTTTTTCAAAATATATAAAATTTAGTTGTAATTTAGTTCTAAACAGAAGTGTATAAAAATATATGTCAATTTCAAATTTCTTTTTTTGAAAATACCAGTTTTTATGTTCCTGCTACAAGACTGCTAATAAAACTAGGCCTATAGTAATTTATAAATATATTATGCTTCGCCCAAAAATGAAATATTATAATAAAGTGTAGAAAATAAATCGTAGAAGTACACTTAATACTTATAAATTCTTATTTTATAAACATAATTCACTTAGTTTTACTTGTATCACAAAATTAGATTAAACAGATAAAACATCTCGTGGCTTCAACCTTTACATATCCTGCTGGCCTAGATTGTTGAACAACGCGTAGCTAAAGCGTGGGACCTCGGCGTATTGAATTCAACAAATGTTGTATTTCCCATGACTGTACGAATAAAATCGTAACAGTAAATATGGTTTACTTTACATAAAACAATAGGTTGAAGTTTTCTCTACAAAATGATATAAACATATCTTACAAATATATTGAGTTGTAATAGAATATAATCAATTGCAAAATGTTCTTTTCATTGGTTGAAAACTGTCCAATTGCAAGTGTTTACAGAAAACTATATTTTCGGAACTATAAGAGTGACGTCTAATTGGAAGGCAGTTTTAGAAAGTTAAAATCTTGATGAATGTAAAGGTATTTTTATATTATTTTCAAAACAATTCTGTCAAGTGATATTGAGCCTTAGAGAAGTAACGTATTTGTGTAATTTCCTATTGCTTTCTTGCGCGGCATCAATTGATTTAGACAATTACAATTTTACAACGATAATTACATATGTAAATATACGTTTTAGAAAGAAATTGTAAATACAAAAATTAAAGTTTGAAACATTATCTTTCCAATGGGTTTTGTTTGATTGAGATCGGATGATTTTTAGTGGGTGAAATATTCAATACAAGTTGTGTTGTCTAACACGGGACAATTGTACAGTTGCAGGAATCTGAGAAGACACACAGTGTGTTGTCTGCCACTTCTAGGGTTAATACTAGGGATGGGTCGATTCTCGATACCGATTCTCGATACCACCGATACTTTAGCTTTGGTATCGGTATCGAGAATCGATAGCCGAAACTCGATACCGATTACCGATACCAAGAGATACTCAGTTGTCAGAACTGCCCGTTCTCGTATAGACTCCGTGAATGTAATCTCCGGTATTTGCAATAGCATTCTCTGTATTTTAACTCAATTCAGCATTTAACAATAAATATCAGTAGGGAAAATGTAAAACATTATTAGTTTTATGTAAGTGGACATTTTCCCCAGTAAAATGTTTTAGGCATTTGTTTCCTTTCATAAGTAAACGCTTATTGTTTTATTTTTATTCATGCGTAGGCTGTTATTTGTACACAAGAAGTCTAGAGTAGGCTCAAGATCAAACACTTATGGATTCGTTTGTTATCGTGTCTATAGAATTAGGGTGTCTATTGTGAAGAAAAATAACACATTTTATAGATCGGTAACAAAAGTATTTAAACTTTAAAGTAATAATTTTATTTGTTTGAAGTCGGGTAAAACTTGTTGGGACTTTACGTTTTACCCGTGATTTATGATTTTTATGGAAGTCCGGAGGGAATTCCTTTGTTTTACTTTTTATTTAGAGATGGGTCGGTTCCATTTTTTTTTTTTTTTTTGGTTCCCGGTTCTAGAGTCAAATCGGTTCTATTTATTATTCAAGGAATTTAACAAGAATTTAAGAGTAAAGTATAAGATTTAATTTGAATACTGAAATGATTAAGTATGTTGTGTACAGATAATTAAATACAAGTATTCATCTAAGTTAAATTACAGACAAAAGTCCATCACTTTCAACGTCTATTATAAAATATTGCCACACTTCGATGTCATTCCTGAAAAGACTAGCCTACTCCGGTTAAGTTTCCACATATTATATCCTCAACTAACTAAATTTAATCAAATTAATATGTTAATTCAGTATAGTGTTGATTATCCGAAAGCGGAAATGTACTGTAAATAAAATAAATACAGCACATTACAGTACTGCACGTCGTGCACGTAATTCCGAATTTAAAGGTTTTTACTCGCAAAATCAGCCGAGTTGTGAATTTCAGGGAGTTTGGGCGCTCAACGGAACAGCGGCGGCTATTGAGTCAGCCGAGCGCTTGGCCGACCTTTGTAAGTGAGTAGGCCTGCACAATTTAACTACCCGAACAAATCGACAAAATATTTTAATTTAATAAAAAAAATGAATAAAACATTGCACTAAAACTGAATAGGCTACTGTAAGTATTTACACACAGCGTTATTAACTTGATATTAAGTACTTTGTTCTAACAAGTTGTTCAGACTTCGGCGGGACTAAACGGACGCCGTCGAATCAAATTTTCCATGATTGAAGTTCCGATTATTTCTGAACTTATCCGAATTGAACGTTCAGAAACAAAACATATGATATTCCGAGTAACGCAGTCATAGTCAGTCGTAAAAAATATTATTCCGAATAATTAAAAACTTGTTTTATTTTAAATTGCAACGCATTCTGATATTTCGTTACTGAAACTCTCACGTGTTTTTCATTGGACTAGGTTAATTGTATTTTCTTATGCGGACATTAGATTGTTTTCGGGAGTAGGTTTTTCGCGGACATACGCTGTTGTAGGCCCTATATTAAATTGCGTTTGAATGCCGCGTTTTATAAAATTAGAGCTAATAATATTCGGACATCGTATTCTTTGCGGACATTCGTCGTTCTATTTATTTTTTTCGCTTTTTTTTTTTTTTTTTAGGTATCGAGAATCGATTTTTCAAAGTATCGGTATCGGTATCGAGAATCGAAAAATCTGATATCGACACATCCCTAGTTAATACCTAATAGAAATGTCATTGTTGATATTCTAGTTGATTAAGTGCATAGTAGAACTGAATCAAGAGTGTAGTAGAAACTTATAAATGCGTAAAAGTATATCAAATACCGTGTGAACCAAGGTCAAAGACCTTTCACAAGCTAAAATTAAAATTTTGTGATGTAAAATTATTGACCATATGACATTAATCTCTCCTTATATATTCCAAATTGGAGGTGAGATTTATTAGTCAGAAACAAAGGCACATGAAAAAAGAAATCTGAATATACTCAAACAGCTAGGCAACTTTGAAAGCTCTGAGCTACTATGAATTTAGGTAAAAACTAGTCTGGGAATGTGTCAAGTCCATAATACAGCTGGCAGTTGGTCTCAACAGGTCAGACTCTGTTGGGGACCAGAGCACGTTTGAATAGGTGAAAAGGAGGACATTAGCAATTGAATTCACAGGACCTGAACCATTCTGTGGAATATCGAAGACAACAGCTATACAAGCTGAAAATCCCGGGCTTGAAAATGAGCAAATTCTCACTTCTGGGTCTGGGTAACTCTCACTTAGGCAAATTGCATCCGACATCCTTACACTGAGCATGTGCAATGTAAAGGTGGCAGCTCTAATTACAGGACTTACCTCTGTAGAAAACACATGCAAGGAGTAGATATTTTCACTGGAGTCCCAAAAATGACGGAAATATGGTCAGCAGGAGGCAAACTAATCAAAACATCCCATAACACAACCATGTCAAAAGAATCCTTAGGTTCACTGTAGCTTATGGACATTGACAGGGCTAACTAGGGGTTTAATATCCTTTATGTGGGAGCGTGATAAGCCTTGAGGCTGACATGCACAAGTTTTGATCCGCCCACTTATGAAGAAGAACTCTCTTAATGGACAGTATTACACAATTCGAACTGCAAGCAATCGCTAATTACGACACACCTAAAAGTTCATTGATTCAATCTATTCAAAATAAATATAGGAGATAGTAAAAGCAGAGAGTGTGTCCCATTACATAGAGGTCAATGAATGGCTGATGACTTTGCCAAGAATAGAACTTCCATACTGCAAAAGTCATACAGAAGACCTACATTGGAAGGTAAGACTAATATTTTCAATAAAGCTTCCGCCTGGGTTTTCTAAACAATGTCAAGGAAGGTGTGAAGTACAAGGCATACAAAGATATTTTCAACGTATTATGATATTCAAATCTACATAATGCATGTTGAGTCAGGCAGTTTTTATAGATGTATGTTCTATTAAATCTTTTTGATAATGAGATAGTTTTATCAACATTTTCACCAGCACACCCTTAAAACTGCGGCAAGTGGGGAATGGAGCCAAGTCAGAGGAAACCTGTCCTGCAATTGCCTGTTATTACTACAACAACTTGTGCTAATTATATCCTGACAACATTTGTCTATACATTTGAGTGTAGTTTTTGCGTTGAAAATTATTTTTATGTTTTTTGACTTAAATATTTCTAAAGTACTATATGTGCATCATATTATGTCATCTTTGTTGAGAAAATACAAAAAATATTGTATAGTATATATATATATATATATATATATATATATATATATAGTATATTTACTGCATCTACATGTGATTCATCATCATCATCATTTTCTCCTAATAATGACTCCAGTGCATCTTTCATCATCCCTATAAAAAACGGAAATTGGATATAATAATGACGTAATTTACCTAAGTCATGGAAATGAAACAATGATCACGGGCGCATCACATAACCATAAAAATCAAGCTGTCATTGTCTAACATCAAATGTTGATTATAAGCATAATTACTTATAAATAACACATTACAACTAAATAGTAGCATGAATCGAAATCTAATAGACATGATTCTTGTACTAGCAGAAAGTAAACAAAACTAATTACTAATAAAAACAATTCTATAATGAAACATAACAGCTGATAAGTACACAGCTCATCGGCTCTGATGTTTGTAAACACAGCAAGCAGTGTTACCAACCTTGTCTACCCAAAAGATAATTTCTCTAACCATTTTTTTGTGTTGCTATATGGCAACTGTAGGTTGTTAAGGGTTGGTTTTCATCTCCTGTAATTACGATAAAGATATACCGATTTTTTAAACTTTCTCTTCAAAAAAATATTTGGCAATTTTGATTTTATGAAGATGTTTCCTCTTAGTAGGTTTCATTTAAGTGGGAAATCTTTAATAAAATAGGAATTAAACAATTTATAAAACTCAGCCCATTTATTGTTAAAATTTTTGTGACAACACTATGTAATCTCTCTCCTGACAAATAATTTAGTTTAATGATCAAACAGACTGATGTATCGTACAATTCTGGATGTTGTTTAATATTTGTTTTGGAATGTAACATTACTTTTGTATAAACTAAGTTATAAATGTTCTATGTTTTAGGTTTATAATAATTTTTGTTAAATTTCTCTACGGTTTTTATGTTAAATTGTTTCTGTTGTTTTATAGTTCCTGCATTGGTGTGAGAACATGGAATGGATCAGACCTGTAATTTTAGCAATGAAAGAATATTGCGCCTATCACGGATTGTTACTGAATAGATATTATGTACAATATTTTTTTAAGTACCGTAAAAATGACTTGAGTGATTGCAATTATTTCTAAACTATTTTCATATTCTAATTGATTGAGGATAAAATGGTATGCAATGAGTTTGTTGCGTTATTCTTGTTATTAATGATATGTGAACAATTTTAAGTATGTAGTTAGAATATAAGACTTTAATATGATTTTTGTGTATTATAGTAAATATCAATTTAGAGGATTCCTCGTTTAAAAAAAAAGTATATAATTTTGTTTTTAATTGAGTTTGACTGTGTGAGACACCATAAACATTTATTAATCACTAACTCTTAAAAAATAATAAATTTAAAAGTTATAGGTCAACAAGTAAAAATTAATCAAGATGTAATTAAAACTTGGTGGCATCGTTGGTAATTTTGTTTTAAAAGTAACAGAATCTATGTTCCATTATCAGAAAAAAGACTTGTTTGTGAAAATGTGAACATTAAGAAAAACAAACAAAACTAATTCCAATCAATGGAAAATTGACTTAAAATGAGTTATAAAATCGAAGTTATTGTATTTCAAAATTGATTGTTCACAAAAAATTATTAAAAAGATATAAAAAAATGGACTGCCAGTGAATGTTTTTTTATTTTCAATAATTGACCAAAATGTGTCTGAAATTTAAGAAGCAATGGACCCAATCATGTACGTGTTGTTTGATTTTAGTTGTGGCGAGAAAGTTAGTGGCTGTATTCACTACTTTTATAAGTAATTTGTTATGACTGAAGGCTTACTAAAATAACTAACTTAATTAATTTGGTGATAAAATGTAGTTAACTTAAGGCTAATTAAGAAAAATTTAGCTTAAAATTACCAAAATTGTCATATCGGTTTTCTCAGCCAAAATTAAACTTAGTACGAGAAAGCATATCCTTTTGGATAAACCAAAAATATTAATAAAGTTGTTAATACCAATTATATTAAATATAATATCTTATATATTAGTAGTTGTAAAAATGCTGTACATTTCTTTCTCAATTTCCTTTAAGTAAAGTTATATAAAATGGAAAGTTGACAAAAATCAAGGTACAAATATCTGTTGAAAACAAATAATGTTAAAGAAAAAGGGGATATATTTAAACTTCGGAACAATCACTTCTGGAACACTTTTATTTGTCACAAAAATGATTTTGTTGGTTAAAAACTATTAGGCAGTACAAGTAAGATTTGTCAGCTGTATATTTATATGTTATATAATAAAGGATTTATATTTGTATTTTATAATGGGAGCATCTGTTTCATTATATAAAACTAAAACCCTTACTCCTTACATAAGTTTTGGCCTAGAAGTTTTTTTCAAACAAGTGCAAACCTCTGCTGTAACAATGAAAAAACAAAGGTTTTTTACAAAAAATTCTGTAAAAAAATAAAAATCCTATTGTATTCAAATTTGTACCATTAATATAAAACTAATGTACCCTCTACATAGCTAGTATAAACAAACTAAATAATTTGGTTTATGTTCCCTCGACCCCAAAACCATAGTATATTTAAAAGTGTTTATAATCCTTATATATAATTCTGTAAGCGAAATATTAGATTCAAAATTGTGGGAATTTGGTAAATCGAAGGATGATGGGAGAGGTATCAAATTAAAGGTATCGATTCAAGGAACGAGGGAAAAATATAAGTTTTTTCTAAAATTAAAAATTAAGGGGTTTTTGAAGTCCCCGAAAAACGAAAAATCCCCATAAGAAATACATGAGAATTTAGAAACGTCTGCTTTGTTTACATTAAAACATTTGGTATTAAATAAATTAAAAACATAAAACAGCTGTTCTGCAGTTTACATTAAAACATTATTTGGTATTAAATAAATAAATTAAAAAACATACAACAGCTGTTCTGTAAAATAATATGACAGTTAATGTAAATTATGTTTTAAAATTAAATCTGCTACTTATTAACCTATAAAAGATACACGTTGACACACACATAGAAGAGAAACCTTATAAGTGTGATTTTTGGAAGGTTGTATGGCTATTCTATGAACTTTTCATACATTTATACTAATATTATAAAGAGGTAAAGTTAGTTTTTTTGTTTGTTTGTTTGTATGTATGTAGGGGGTAATCTCTGGCACTACTGAACCGATTGAAAAAATAGTTTTACTAATACAAAGCTATACTTTCCCTGAGTAGTATAGGTTATAATTCATTTCGATAAAAACCTTTTTTTATTTCAATATTTGTAAATTTAATCGGAAAAAATTCTTAGGTTAGGCCTAGAATGATAAACCAACACATGTATTTACATTTATTACCATAGGAACCAATTGAATAAAATAACAGATAATATAGCTGTTTGTTCCAATATTTCCATTAACAGCTGATTTCAAAATTTGAAGCAATTATTTTTGTATTTCTAGCTTTTAGGTTAGGGTTTTAGAGTGTAGACCTGAGCCTTGCTGGTTCTTTTAACCATTATTATAACTGCTGTTATCAAAATAAGAAATAATTTGATTTTAACATTTATCATTATTTATCATCTTAGTTTTGAGGTTATTATTAATCCTACAACTTTATTATAAATAAAACATAACATTTGTTTTTAGAAGGATCCATTGGAGGTTGGCGTGCGGAGCACGCAGGGGTCTCCCCTAGTACGGCTATATTTGCATATAATATATTTTTAAATATCACTTTTTTGTTGGACACGACAACTGCCGTAATTTTGCACTAACAACTTCCAAACTGATTCATAAAATATAGCCTATAGATGGAAAATCGTGGCCAAATTCACGAATGAGCAAAATCACAGCAGATGGGCAGTTTTTCCTTGTATGTGTAACTTAACCATTACAGGTTGAACTTCCAGAATTTCCGCAAAAATAATGAACTGCAAATTAATTTTTTTTTAACCATGCAGTGTTATGTGCAGTGAGCATCAAGCCAGGTTCATTGCAGTGGCATAACTACATTGATTGACCCCCCCCCCCCCCTCTCCACCAATAAGCAATCCCACCCCACCTGGGAAGTAATTCAACATTATTTTTACTCTAAATTGAAATAAAAGTTAATTAATTTAAGTGTAGGACATTCTTAACCAAACTATCAGTTGGTAGCATTGAAATTAATGCTATGAAGTATCACACTCAAAAGAACATGCATGCTTTAAGCTTAAATTAATTTATCATCTATAAAAGAGAAAGACTGCAACTTTAAACTTCAAGGTTTACTATTTACTACAAAAACCTTGTAAGTTGTTATAATTACAATTATTTAAAACCTCTTCTTTTCTTCATGTAAAAATACTTGTCGGCCAACGTGTTAATGTTGATAGCACGAATCTGATGGCAAGCTTATACTTTGAGGAGGTGATTATACTTTGTCTGTATCTTATCACATTGATACTCACTACGCACACATTAACACCTGGTGGTTATACATTTACATCAATGAAATCCCGGTACATTTGTTTGATGGGGAAGTAAATTGTTCGCTTATTAATTACTAAAGTTTAGCAGGCGTTATTGTTAACTGCTAGTAAACAGATTGCGCAACATAATGATTACGGTTTCAGACTTATGATATGTGGTTATTAGTGAATTTACATAGGAAAAATGAGCTATTGCAGTGGCCCTTATGGTGAGATCCAAAGTCGGGAGTAGCAAATGAGCACCGACCATGGTCCCCAGAACACGTTTTGGGGGGCCATTAAAATTCATATATATATATATGTATATATGTGTTCGCACTCTAGCGGCCGCATTTTAAGTCCAATTTGGTTCAAATTTGGTACACGTGTTGGGTGTCTATGTCGCTCGGACGAGTTCGTTAGCCAAAAAAATCCAACAACCGGAAGTACGTTTTTTGACCGGAAGTAACTATTTTTTGAGATTTTTACTACGAGAATGAAATTTTTTTAAAAGTTTTTTCTAAAAATATAAATGTAAGATGTTATTCTGCACATTTTGTTTTTTTTACGCGACCTTATAGCTCGCTTGGTTCCCCCAAAATCGACCAAAACGTAAAATACCATACAAATACCCGGTTCGAAGCCAAACTCGCGAGGCCACTAGGTGCAAACAAATTCTACTAATATATTGCATACACACAGACAGCTGTTCAACGCCTTCGTGAGTAGACCTATTTCCCAAATTGTTGGTTGAAACCCTAAAACCTAGGCCTATAAACTTAATTTTGGAAATTTGCTGAACTCACGTCAGCGGTCCAGCTGCGTGGTCGCATTATATTATTTTTGGAACAGTTTTATTAAGATATCTTAATGAAATATTGTTCATTGCAAAATTTATTTTGATGACAATGTGTTTATCATCAACACTGCATTGCGGGGGTGATACTTATAACACTGTTCATATCTGATGATAATAAAATGCACACAAATATTTTTTTAAAAAATAATTACTATTGGCACATAAATTGTGAGCATTTTACTAAGTAGAGATCATCAACACTGCATTGCGGAGGTACTATTTATGCCACTGTTCATATGGTGATAATAAAATGCACACAAATAATTTTTTTTTAAATAATTACTATATTGGCACATAAATTGTGAGCATTTTACTAAGTAGAGCCTCAACTAACTAATGACTGTCAGGTATAGTCAAAATAAATTTCAATAACATGGTTAAAGTTTTATTTTTAGTAAAATGTAACAAGTTTTATCATGATTACAATATTTAATTTTTCTATAATAATATAAAATATATTTGATTTGAAATAATACTTTTAGCACCTAATTAATACTTCAATCATAATTCAATTAGAAATTTTCCTTCCTGGATTCAAATTATTATTAATAAGCTAAAAATTTACTTAATACTAAATTGTATCAAAGTGTAACATTGATAAAGCTGATTAGTTAATACAATTATTAAAGTATCTTACATCACAGTTTGTAAAGACACATACAAACGTTAAATTATATCGACAATGTAACTGTGCAATAACAAAACTGATGAAAATATTGAAGTATTGAATATTAATTCCAATAATTAGACTTGAACAAAACTATTGTCTTAGCACAGTTAATTGGACAGGTTGACCTGTGTAATAAAATTGAATGTTTGCATGGGCATTAACAGATGGAATTTATTTCACTCTTGCAGTTACATTATTAGTTTTCAAAAACTATTAGCTAATCTCCAATAGGAAACAATCATTAATAATAATGTTATTCAATTAATGCTCACAAGCTATATTTGCTTATTAAAACCAATTCAAATGTTTTAAACATTACTTTAGAAACTACAACAAAAAATTATTAAAAACTCCTTGTACCACAATAAATGAAACCTATGCATGTATCACTTCATATCTTTGGTTGATTTAACCACATCCGCCTCCAGGACATCCAGATCTTTTTGGAGGTCTATATCCAGAGCCACCACTTCCCATCAGAGGGTTGTATTCTGAAACAAGGAGTTACCGTATAAACAAAATGGTAATACTAATGGAATTTGTACATATTTTAGCATAGTAGTACGTGGGTTCTCTAATCCTAGGATTATATAGTTTAATCTCTTGTATAGTGAAGCAACAATCAATGATATAAATAGGATGTCCATGAAGTATGAAATACATGGAAAATTCTTAACATTAAAAGTTGATAGTTGGTCTATATCTATACCTTTTAGTGAGTTATGTTTTTGATATTGACGGCTTATTGGAATTTTGTTAAATTTTTGGCCACTAGGGTTGTGTGAGATATGATTTTACTGTTTTTTCTATTCTAAGTTCAACTGTGAAATCAGTTTTAATCGTTTAAAAAAATCTTATTCATGAAAAAGTATATTAAATACAGTATATTATGTTAATTAAGATTGATACATTCAAAGCTTAAACTTGCTACATAACTTGGTAAAAATTTACTTTAACTTGTCAATCGATTTCTAAGGGAATTTGATATAACATGAAAGAACACACCTAAGTGATAGTAGAAACAACAAAAATTTGCCCGGCAAATAATATTTGTAGGAGTTATGAAAGAAATAAAACTTGAAATTGTATAGGTTAAGTTTCGACTTTTCCGCGATATTTGACGTAATTATAACAAAATAAATCACTTCACATACACCAAACATGTAAGAATTAAATAAACTAAACAATATGAACCCCAAAAGTATCCACGAAGCAAGAAAATGTGAAAATAATGTAACAAACATAATTATGTAAACAAATGCATCAAACAATAGGAAGTACCGTTTAACTGCGTATTTAAAATGGAAATAAATCAACGTTGCCAAATCGAACAATAGGTTATTGTACTAATTAAGGTGTGTATAAATCAAGGTAACTAGATAGTAAAGGTTGCCTCATTTGAGAAATAATATTTCGTCGTATTATCACTTTATATAATTAGAATAAAAAAAAAACTAGAGGACCTACCTAAACTGTTTAGTCACAGTATTTTTCCGATAACAGTATGATTATAATATTTGTATAATTATAATATTTCGTCGTATTATCACTTTATATAATTAGAATAAAAAAAAAAAACTAGAGGACTTACCTAAACTGTTTAGTCACAGTATTTTTCCGATAACAGTATGATTATAATATTTGTATAGTTATAATATTTCGTCGTATTATCACATTATTTATAATTCGAATGAGTTGCCTAAACTGTTCGTTTCAAAACAACAAGAACAATCCGGCAACGCTGGTAGATCGGTGAGAAAAACATGTCGGCACTTTACAATGTAATTCTCCATAAGGAACTTTTTATTTGAAAGTTTTTAATGTTGTACGTGTTGAAGATGGTTAAATATTGGTTTCCCGGCATCAGTGAAGTGTATAAATACTATATTCATTAAGAAAAAAGTTCAGGTTTGTGTGTTTATAGTAGTTTTGATTGACAAGTTAAAGTAAACAAATACCCATAACTTCTTTGTAAGTAAAGAAATACAACACTATAATATAAGCAATTGGAGTTAGATGATTCTGATAACTTACCAGGTTTCCATGTTTTTTGTTTGGTGGAAGTTTCACTGCTATTCCCTAGTCTCTGTCCTTCACTTCCTGCCTGAGATAAGAGCTCTTGACGTTTCTTTTCTTCTTTCTGAAATATTTTATATTTATAATAAGGTATCTATTAAATTTAGAACAAATTATCTATTTTTTTAATTAAAACAAATCAGATTTTACAATATAATAACTATGTGTTTCAAAAAGAAAACTTGTTCTAAAACTTCAAAAGTATATTTTGGTAAATTTTTTATCCACCCGGGCGAATGTCCTTACTCCTTTCCTGAAAAGGTTACACTTATTCATCTTTTAGTGAAATTATCTATTTAATATGACCTTTTCACCTATATCTTTTCGTATTCTTATTTTGTGACAGAACCACCATTTAGTGTGTCAGATATTCTCATCTTACAAGTTAATGTGTTTGATTGCCAGGGTGGCCAAATTATTTGCCGGCGATATTGAGCAAAAGTTTTTGCTGTAAATAAAAAAAATCAAATTATATTTGTACAGATTAAGAACAACTGGCGCTAACTTCCTCACTTTTTATTTTTAGATTTAAGGACAAAATTTTGTTTGTTTATTTTATTTATTGACTTTTTTAATTGTAGGCAAATAACTGCTTTGGTTATCATTGCCTGGTATAGTATAGAGTATGCAATGCTAGTAAACTTAACATAACAAAACATAATGGACATTAAAACTGTTTAACAAAAATTCTATGTAACAGTAAAAATTACTATTCTAAATCTTAAAATTAGTTAACAAGAAAAATCCAAATATTAACATAAACTCATAACAAATAACAAACTTAAGGTATAAAATATTAATAAACAGGAACTGTTAAATAAAAAAACCGAAGACAAACAAAACACCACAACACAAAATAAAGTAACATGAATTTTAAATTTGTATTTAGGTGTTAACTAGTATTTACAAAAATTTTATTGGTGATGGTATGTAAATGTAGTAATATGTATGTTTGATTTGAGACAGTGAGGGATATTACACCACTCTCAATAGGTTCTAAGCTAGATTACACCCCTCCTTGCAGAGAAAACATAAGTTTACAATGATGTTATAAACTTAGTAAATTCAGTCTTATAAATAAACTAGACGTGCCTCTTTCATTTTGGCTGCATGAGCTGCTGCTTTTTTATCATGTTCTTCTTGCATTTTTCTTCTGGCTGTTTCAATAGCTTGCCTCTGAGATTCAAGCAAATCTGGGTCTAAAAACAAAATTGTGTTAGAATTTTAATACAATTTTTAATAATGGTTTAACAAAAAAATATTTGTATGCTCAACAAATTAATTCTAGTATAAAGTATAATTGTTATTTTATTGTAAAACATCCAACAGCTTGTCAAGCATACAATATTTTAAGTGTTCTATCACAATTTCATAAACAACACTCTTCGAACATGTGGAAACTCATTATATAATCATTCCTCGTGCTTTTCTTATCATTCCATCGTTCATAATGTCTTCTCCATACAGTTCATCAACTTACTGAACTGAATGTTTTTGCATTCACAAAATTAATTACAGTGCTGAACAGTCTCAATATAAAACCAAGTTGTCTCAAGAAAATGATTTTTGTAAATTGTTGTAAGTCCATTATGTTGGAATTAGTAGGACAAAATTGTAAGTCCAAGGTTAGTAAAACAAAAACATAGATAATCATTTGCCGAAATTTACAGGGATTATTAAAACTATGGATTCTTAATTTTATTAAAATTTTAATAATAAATGCTAACAAGATGTGGAGTATCTCAAATGCAAAAAAATAAATTATAATGTACCGTACATAAGGACTAAAAGACATACGGGTAAATGTTAGGTACTGGTTCATTTGGTACAAAAGTCAAAATTTAAATAAAGTAAAATTTCCCAAAATAATATAAAGTTGAATAGGGATAAAACAAGTTTAAGTAATAAAAAGTCTGCTTTTCTATAACAAAAAACAAAATATAAAAAATTTTGAAAAATTATAATAAGGAATTTATTACTTTTATAGAAATGCATAGTAATTCAAAGTTTCGACAAAATGTTATGTAGGGCTATTGAGATGATTTAATAAAAGTTTAAATTTTCTAACAATTAAAAATTAAGTAATCCTGTGCGAATTTTTTAGCCTAATACAAAAGGTATCAAATAGTAACTAAAGCGTTAAGTATCTGAATTAGAAAGAATGGGTTTTGAGACCCATAGAACAATAATTTAAAAAGGGAACTTTGAAAGTGCGTGTATGAGAGAGAACAGTGAGAGAGAGAGACAGAGAGAGAGAGAAAGAGAGGGAGAGAAAGAGAGAGAGACAGAGAGAAAGACAGCCAGAGAGAGAGAGAGAAAGAGAGTAAGTAAAAAAGTTTATTTCATCTATATAATATGTATAAATTGAGAAGAAAAGTCTGTGGGTATATAAGATACAATTGCATTTAAAGGATGAAAACGGAGATATACCAACCTCTAAAACAATAAATATAAATTCCACTACCTTCCTACAAACTAGAGGCGGAGTTTTTGGAAATTTTAATATTGCATTTTTAATGCAAGGGAAGAAATAGGGAAGGTCCCCCATTTAAAGTTTGTTATAACTTTTATAGTTTCCGAGATCCCAATGGTGGCCATCTTGAGTTGATCACCCTGTATATAATATACTCAGAGTCAATATTAAAATCTGTATCATCGTTTGGGATAATAATAAAAGTAAACTTTAAATTAATCTTTTTTTAATAAAACAATTTTGCTTGATCTTTTAAAAAATAAACTAACTTGTATTGTCGTAGCACAACTAATTTTGTTTTACAATAATTTAGCTTCATGCGAATTCACCAGCAAATATGTATACAGTCCAGCGAAAAAGAAAAGAGAATTTCTCCAACACACTTCTTGTCCCTCAAAAGGGCCAACGTCAGGAAAAGGAAAACAGAATTTCTCCAACAAACTTCTTGGCTCTCAAAAGGACCAATATCACAACGAACACAGAAATTCCAAAACAAACTTCTTGCCCTCAAAAGGGCCAACTTCAGTCAGCGCTCTGTGATTTTCCCGTAAATGCCTTTTACGGGAAAACTCGTCTTAACCTCCCTGGACGTCCCCGGTCCATATAACATATGTTATATATAGACATGTTCGACCGCCAAGAACACGACGATATCATCCGACAAGCTTCAATATTCTACGTTCAATTTCCTCGAGAGTTGATACCTCACCTTCCGAGAAAGTCACTAGTTTATTTCCCCACGAATTTCTTGGCCCACACAAGGACCGAAGTTCCGGCAACACACCGCAGCTGTCTGGGAAAGGTAGACACGTTCTACCGCCAAGTACACTACGTCATCAGTTGAATGGCTTCCTCACTTCTACCATTTAACTTTAATGGATATTGCCTAAGTTATTTTACCTCAAATTTTGGTAATTTCTAAAAATGCTTGCCCCTCTTTGTTTAGTGTAACAGAGTTTCTACTGTAAAAATTGTTCTATATTTTTTATTGGACATGCTATGTTTAAAATTTAACGTAAAAGAAAAGCTTGAGAAAACAGATTATAACTTACTTTTTTTAATTTTTGCATCATATTCTTTTTGTTCCTTTGTCCGTTTCATTTTATCTAACGCATCTTCTATATAAGGTTTTAAATATGCTAATATCAATCCTAGGCCAAGTAAATACCACCCATATTGTGTAATAAAGTCGGTAGCTAAAACAGAAGAAACAGGTTTAGAATTAGTAACAGAAAATGGACAATATAAGAGGTTCTACTAAATAAGCTTGTTACTTACTGTCTAAACTTACAAAATACAAAAAACTAGCAGAGAAATAAGAGTAGGACTAAGGTTTTCAATATTCCTTTAGTATTTTTGGTTTTCAAAATATACCTAATTAGTGCAGGTGCAAGGAATATTAGGCATACTGAAGACAAAAATGATGACTGCTTTCTGTTCGGAAATTAATCCATTTGAGATCCTGAATTGAAAGAAAATACATGTTGCCAGTCGCCCATGTTAGTAGGCCTACTCCTTTATATACCCTCTACATCATTTTATAAAATAGTGCTTTTCTAATATCTTGTAAACGGTTGATCTTATGCCTAATGTGAATGGGGCCATTTTTATAAAGAATATTTTTCTTTATCAATTTTTATTTCAAACTTTTACCTGTAAAAGTCAAATTTAGAGTTGTTGTGTTGCAAATATTTTACTTTATCATTTTTGCTAAACTAATGATGAGCCATTAAGACGATATTAGCAAAACCACAAAATAGGCCTACTAAGTTAATGAATAATAGATAGAACAACAAACAGTGCTTCTTTTTGTGATTTATTTAAACAGTTAACTAACGTAAAGGAAAATCATTTCTTACATTAGCTATGCAATGGACTTATACAGACATCACTAAGAAGTTGAAATGTTATACAAAATCTTAAATGTAATCAGGGCCGGCGCGAGGCCCATGCAAGCGCATGGGGCGCCGGCTTGGCAGGGGCATCTTTTTAAATTTTAAATCATATTTTGATTTTTCGGCGCTATTAAACTGAAATATAAACTTTAGCGCCCCTGGATAAAAAATGTAAAAATATTAAGCATTAAATCTCAATATTTTATTATTATTGCTCAGCACTTGGCATGCAAAGTGAAAGGCAATCAATTATAACTATCATTAGGTTTTTTATTCATAATTACGTGCAATTCACTGTAACACATTATATACGTATCATTACATTTTATTATGAAACAATGTATGAGTTTAGTTTGCTGTTAATTTCTTTCAAGATAAGTACATACTTTTGATAAGTACATATATAGCTGCCTATATTACACGTTTCAAAGAGTTTGTACATACAGTAGAACCTCGATAATTCGAGTCGCAGTAGTTCGAGAATCCGCATATTTCGAGCTGTGCTTGCAAAATTAGAAAAATAGCTTTTTTGAATTTTTTAAAGCTTTTAAAACATCGATTGTAGCCCGCGCGCCTTCAACGCCACCCCATTGTATGTTCAAAATGCCAACTAGTCTTTTTAAGGTGACAGGGGATCGAAGTGGCTGGCTTGCATTTACTTGGTGGGCTTGGCGACACACCATCACTAGCAGGTAGTTAATGAATCAACATTGAGTCTCGCCGACGCTGCTTAATCTCATGTCAGCTCAGTCATACACCCCATACTCGACTGTCTCCCCCTCTTGCTATTCTAAAAAAACTAAAAATAGTTCAATAGTAAACTGTCAGTATGGAAGTACGCGCACTACGCATATCGGTGTTGTGTAACATTGTCGATTAGCGAGTGCATTCTTTCCTGTTTCTGTTAGAAGTGTTTTAGTTTTTTCATTTTGATTGTGTTTTTGATGAGAGGAAAAGCTAAAAGAAAGTTTGTGCCACTTAAAATTAAATTAGAGGCCTTAAAAAGACTAGACAATGGTAAAACCTTAAAGAAATATCCAGCTGGGTGTCGGTGGAATGACGCTGTAATAGAGATAAAATCAAAACATTTTCTACTATTAAATTTTCTAATATTTCGACTAATTAAGACATTAAAAAATATATTAGGCCTATTCTTTATTTTTGTTTATTTCTTTGGGTATCCCGAGTTCTTACAAGTAGTTCGAGGTACCAATGAATACTTAAATGTTAAGAAGCGCAGGTCTTATGGACTCAATTCTAACAGATTTTACAAACTTGGCGCCCTAAAGATTTGTAGTTGGGCACGACTCCGAGAGGAAGCGCTGGCAAACCATTTAGCGTGCGGTGGAGAGCGAGAGAGCGCGAGATAGTGTTTCTCCCCTCTCATTGGTATAACGATAATGCAATTCATTTGTACTATATTTAGATTACTTGCCGAGTGCGGCTGGCTGAACGAAGGGTTAACCCCACTCGCACAAGGACAGGAAATCAAAACTTTCGCTTTTGCGTTGTATACAATCCCAGACACAATCGCGTTTTGTTTGTTTAGAAACTAAATATAACTTATATAGGTATTTTCAGGAACACAATTTGTTGTAATTATTTTCTAATTGATATTGTAAATATGGCTATTTTTCTTTTAAGTTTAAATTTGCAATTGCGTATATAACTTTGTAAATAATTAAGTAATAATATATTTTGTATTGCTACAAATATATTTTGTCAGTAAATATATCTATTTCGTTTGTGGAAAATTAAATTTGTATTGAGTTTATAATACTTTGTAAATAATGAATTAATAGGTTTGTTTCTCGTTTTATTGCTACACGCATATTGACAGTCCAGTTTATAAATATGATTAGTTTATACTGCAATTTCTGAAAAATAAATAAAATATAATCTTTAAATTACAATCAGCCATGTATGTAAACGTTTGTTTTAAATACCTTCCATTTGTTATACAATTGACAATTTTTTAAATACCAAGTTGGAATTATCTTCCTCAGAAAATTAAAATAAAATTCAAAAAAGTAAAACGCAAGCCGGATCCAAAATTTAATACAGAATCTTTAGTTTATTTCTCATCACGCAAATATAAAAATTATATAAAACGGTAAAAAAATTATAAAATTGTTTGAAGTGAGTCAATGTCAAAGCACTCTGCTCCCTGAAACTACATTGTTAAGCCTATCCTCGTGCGAGTTGCCGATTGCTTTCTCTTTTACTGGAGCAAACCATTCAATTTATGCATCGTAATGTATAAAAAAAATCGTTTTCCCAGAAGTTTTGAATCACTTATTAAATTATAAAAATATGTATGTCAAGTTCAATGGACAACATTTTATTTAATCGCCTGGTTTTTTATTTCTATAAAAAAATATATAAAAAAGTATTCAATCTTCATTTTTTGAATTTGTTTTTTATTTAAATGTTATATAATTTGAAAAAGATGGCAAATAACTTTGTAGCCTTGGCGAAATCTGTGATTATACAGGTATAGTCTAGTCTTTGACAATATAACCTTAATAACATTCAAATTAAAAATTGTAATGAATTATGGTCAAATTTCGACCACTGAGCGATCACTAGATTTTTGAAATACATATTAAAATATACAAACAAATAGCCTATTCTTTAAGTTTATAACAGGTCTTATGACCTATTTAACATGTGTTTTTTTTCTATGGACACTTAATCGAAAAAAGATACTGCCAGTTAACCATAGGCGTAACCAGGGTCATAACCCTCCCCCCAATTGTAAAAAAATTGTTCACAGTTTGTTTACACTTTGAATAATTAAAATATGTCGCATTACTAAAAATTAAAGTTTACTGTTTATTAGTGAGTTGTGGACTACTTTACCACTATTGAAAGTACTTTCTTGACTATTATGTTTATAATTTATTTTAAATAAACAATTTTAATTAACAATATTTCTAACTTTTTTAACCTTGTACTAAAATTAAAAGATACAAGTTTTTCTTAACCAGTAAAATTCTTACTATGATTTTAGTCAATCTTTAACAGAGTACCAATCAACATCAACATTTTTATGAATAGTGAATTAATAACATACAACAATACAGTTTTGTTCCTCCCTCTTGAAATATTTTACACTATAATAAACTATAGGCAATGAATACTTATTGCTATAGGCCTAGTTAAGAGCAGGTCAAATTATTATAAAATAGGCCTGAATCACAATTGGAAGTAAAAATAGTATACCTACCTATATCAGTTAATAAATATCAGTTAATAATATCAGTTAAAATAAAAATAATGGATATATAAATAATTTAGGCTAGGCCTATACTGTTTACCTGAAAAAAGTTATTTATTCTATACATTGTCATCTATAAAATGACATATGTGTTTTTTCCCCAGGTAAACAGTATAGGCCTGTCTAAATTTGTTATTAATTAATTATAGTGCAATTTCTGAAGGAACGAAGTCATTTCTATTAATATGTAAATTATTAAGTTAGCAATCAAAAAATGTTGCTGAAAAAAGAGTAAATAAAAACGTATTAGTTTTGTTTAAGACTGGAACAGAATAAGAGAATAACCGAGTTTATTAAACGCTAGAATTTTTTTTATTGTGGATTCCGCTAATCATGTAAAGGAAATGTGAAGGCGAATTTCTGGGAAAAAGCCAGAAACTTTTCTCACGGATAAGTTTTAGTGCCTATTTATTGTCCTTTTTATATCATTAATATAGTTATTATATCATAAAATATATATATAGTGATTACACATACACAATCATAATTTACGTTTTAGTCTGAAATCAATTCCATAAATTAAATAGAACAACACACTATTTTAGATTATTACGAATATATTACTTTTGACCGATCTAGATTGTCTTGCATGAACTCGGAATCGGACTTCATACCACAAAAATAGGGGAAGAAAACATTGTATCTCGCGCTCTCTCGCTCTTGACCTTGCACAAAATCATACGACATCGTTCAACCAATCTTAATATAATAATAAAGAAAACGCCTTACATTTCTTTCTTTCGTGGACTTATAAACAAACCCGTCTCGTCTAAATCACAGTTTGTAAAAATTATCGATGATGTTTCTTTTACCTTAAAAATTATCTCAAGTATTGCTTACATATTGTATTGAAAAATATCATGAAAAGCATTTTAAGAATAAAATACTAACATTTAGTAAATACATTACCTTTAAAAAGTTTGCTTACACAGCCACAATAAATAGGAAAAGAGAATACAAAAGTGTAAATATTCAAAGCAAATGAAATACATATATATAATATATCAGTCAAGTGTTAAAGTTAGAGTAAAATTGTAATTACTTATCAAATTACTACAACCACTTCAATGACTTCATAAAAAATTAACATTAAAAAAACATATTAAACTACCAATCTTTGTAACACTAATATACATTTATCACTAATAAATAAGAAGAATCTGAGAAAAATTTATAGTAATAGATATTTGTTTTTTTACGTTAAAGCACGCAGTACCTTTTTTCGATTACAAAAAAAACTCCTACATTGATTAAGTTATTGCACCTTTCTTAAAATAAAAAACATACAAAGTTTAACAATACTGTATAGGATTACTCTTAAATTTGAAGGTGGAAAGAGAAGACAAAAAATGAAAACTAAAGAACAAATGCTTATTGTATTTAGCAAAAGGGATGCATTTAAAATTTAAATATTTACTTTTATTATCAACTTCCTTTGAAATATTAATAAATAGTCAAAGTATAAAAGTTTCTATATCAACTGTAACTTTCTGTTCTTCATAGCGAACTTTTCTTCAATATCGTTAGTTCCAATATGTTCTCTGAGTATTTTCTTCTGTATGTACAACAAAGATAAGTTTGAAAATCTCTCTTGAACACATACATTCGTTTCCTTAGTCCGACTAGCCAATCGTAGACCGAGTGAGAGGGAGAGGGGAGAAACACTCTCTCGCTCTCCACCGCACGCTAAATGGTTTGCCAGCGCTTCCTCTCGGAGTCGTGCCCAACTACAAATCTTTAGGGCGCCAAGTTTGTAAAATCTGTTAGAATTGAGTCCATAAGACCTGCGCTTCTTAACATTTAAGTATTCATTGGAGGTACAGTCAGCCCCAATTAACTCGAATTATCGAGGTTCTACTGTATATGATCACCTATTCTTATGGTTTTAATACAGTTTGTTTAAAAAATTATTTTTAAATAAAATTAACATACAATTAATAGATGAACAAGTTAAAAGATGCGCTAAACCCTGATCTCGCATGTGCTAAAAAAACCTTGAACCGGTCCTGAATGTAATAAAGGGTGTTTTTTTATAGCACAGAATTTGTATGACGATTTAAATTAGCATAGAGAAATGTTGGTTTACCAAGAAGCAGTGATTACATACCGGTACAGAATAATCAGAAGAAAGTGTTACTTCCGGCTGAAAAAGCAAATGTACCAGACACCTCAAAGTTAAGAAGTAGTAAATGAGCAAAAGTTTTGCAGAAATTAGTAATTTACTTGTTAATTTTTTGTGGTCTATGTTGGACTTTTTATGGTGTAAATTACTATTCGACCCTCGGCTGATATGTTTGCAGACGACGAACTTTTTTTTAGGAAATAGAGTAGTGCTGCCAACCTAAGTATATTGTAGGCCTACTAATTGAATGTTGAATTATGTATATTGCAGTTCAGTAGATTAGTGGTATAGTGATTGTAAGATTACATTTACTTTATGACCCTCACCTGATATGTTTGCAGACGATGAAGATTAACTGTAAATATAGAAATGAAAAATGTATGTTTGAAGTCATTACTTTTCGTATACCTAAAGCGTATAAATGTAGTAGCCTATTATATAATACCGTACGTACTATAAATATTGTATTATGTTTGTTGTTTAATGTGTTTATGAACTGCAATTAGGCCTATATGTTTTAAGCTATGATATCTTATTAAATTTGGGTCACAATTTGTAGATAAAATATATATGAATGTTTATAGGCTAGGCTACATGTAATTGTATAGTTTTGTGTTCGCGATACGGAACTAAATAAGTTGTGACATCATGCGTAGGAATACAAGTCTTTGAAATATACTGTGACTTTTAAGTTAGAATAGTTTACGCTATTTTTTATATGTCATAAAGTTGTAATTGTTTTACAAAAAAAGAAATTAATTTGTCATTGCTACTTTTGTCTGTTTATAAACTTGAAATGTTCTATAAGTTAGAATTTCAGGCTATTTTATATATTATATATATAACTTAAGGTTGTAACTTTTTTATTTAAAAAATCTTAATTTGTGTTTTAGTTTTGTATGTTTACAAATTGTAATTGATTATGTTTTTTAAATGTTATGAGAAACATGCCGTAGGAATAGCGGAAACCGGTTATCGTGTTTATTTACTTTCACATTCATAATTCGATGTTTTATGTCTAAGATAGGCTTATGTCTAATATTTTCTCTATAACTTGTAGGCCTAAATAGAGTTTAAGTTTAAAGCGTTTTATTTTCTATTTATAATTAATTACAATACATTTTGGGTTTTCTTTTATTTCAAACGTTTAGAAATTTAATTGAACATTACCATTAGGTATTAGAACATTTCTTGCATAGGCCTATACATTGGCACCGCTGCCGGAATATGGTGTAGGGTCCAATAGTAAATTTGCGCCCTTGTTATATAATATTTGTGTGTATATTTATTTTTATGAGATTTAACTGAGTTTAAAATTTAATAGCCTATGTGTTTCATGTAAAACCAAATTTATAATTAGGCCTACATTATCCTTAGGCCTGTAGCTTATATATTTTTTTAATCTTTAACATTCTCAGTTTGAACTCACAATTTAACATTCAGTTAATTTAGGTTGGCAGCAGTACTTTATTTCCTAAAAAATATTGTCTTCTGCAATTGCAAAGATATTGGCAGAGAGGTGTATTGTAAACAGTTGCCAGAAAATATAATTTATTATAACTAGAGTTAATAGCCTAATAGACTTGATCTGTGACAAGAAAGAAACACATCCATCTAACGATGAGATACTTCTGCAAAAATAAAATAAATTACATTATAAAATATGACAGAATGAATTTTAATAGGCCTCTTTAGTAATAACATGCAATAACCAGTTTTTGTTAGGGTTATAAGCTAGCTAACCTTGATACCAGTAGCCTGTTAGAACATTTGTTTCGTATTCCTCCGCTATGATTTCTTCATACTCATCCATTTTACTATTAATTTTAAATCTACGAGCTTTTTAATAATATTTTTTTGATTACAAGAACTATAATTTCAAATAAAAAACTCTTCTTTAATAAGCAAGTCACTTGCCAATAGTAAACATCTGTTCAACAGTCAACATTGACTCTTGACACATTTTCAACTTGCAACAATCACCTTCATGATTTCATGTATTGTGTACTAAAATTAATGTATACGTACTTAAAGGTTAGCATTTGAATTTTAAATGTTCAAGATTCAGATTCAAGTCATAAGAAACCATCAAATTTTTAATACAAGAGTAAAAATATGTATACATTTACTATAGTGGCTTAGATATTTACTCAAATTACACTTACACCATCTAAAAATTATGGTTTCAAACTTTTATGTATTAATAATATGTAATCTAAACCATGATCAGAAACTTTTTTTAAAATTATTATGAAAGTAGATATTTATGCTTTAAATGTAGCCAATTCCATAATAACACTTACAGCAGTAGGTTTGATTTGTTATTTTTGAAAAATGTAGAGCTATTATTAAATATTAAGTTTTCTCGCTTTAATATGGTATGACTTTCATGTAAGTTTCTGTTTACATCTAAGAAGGTGTAAGGAATGACTGCAACTTTTTATCTCTTTGCATCTGTCAACTGTCTACCACCTCTAAACTAGGCCTAGGAAGGCCTAGATCTGTGTGATCCAGGCCCTGGATCTGTCTCCCTTCTTTGATCAGTCGTGTTTTATATTCGGTTATTTTAACTCAAGAGCGAAGTGTAGTGTTATTTTTTAATATCGTTCACAATATGCTAGTTGTTACAGTTAATGGCGTGAATACTGTGTTTTTTAGATGGATTATGAGAGTGTAATGCAGTTTCTTCGTGTATTGACAAAATTCCCGGATCATGAAGTTTTTTGAGTGGTTGTGATTATAGAGAGGCCCTGTGCCTAGTTTCAATATTTATTAAAGGACTTAATTAAAAGTTCAACACAATGGCAGACTTAGAAGCAGTTTTGGCGGATGTTAGCTATTTAATGGCTATGGAAAAAAGCAAGTGCACTCCAGCTGCTAGAGCCAGTAAGAAGATAATACTTCCAGACCCTAGGTATGATACCCAACAAATTTATGGAATATGTCGATCATATTTCTTAGCATTTGGTAGCCTACATTTCTTGTTCATATTTATGAGAAATTACGATTGCAAATGACTTATACACAGGTTATTTATTTTTTTATCATAGGGTAACCCATTTTATGTTGCAAACAAATTGTAGCCTATGAGACCTGTCAACATAAGTAAAATTTTCAAGCTGATAGGCTATATTAGCCTATGCTTACTTCCCAATGTGTTGATTTTTCTATATAAAGTTTATGTACTTAGCCTTTACTTTGCAGAATCTTAGGCTAGGCCTAATTGTTTAAAGTTTATAAACAATTGAAATCATAACTGTTTGTTGGTGAATATTTATTATATATATATATATATATATATATATATATATATATATACCACTAGGCTACTGAATGTAGGCGGCGTAAATTTATTATTCGACCCTCAGCTGATATTTTTGCAGACGATGACATTGTTTTATATTCTACTGTCAAATTTTGAATACAGGTAAACATACTGTGACTAAAGACTATAATTAAGTTAGAACTTTAATCTATTTTTTTAATTATTCACTTGCATTTCTGTTGCCGTAGGTCAGAATAGTAAATTTGCGCCATGTAGGCTTAGTGGTAGGCTATACCACTAGGTTACAACTTGTTAACTGTCACGTGCCAACCTATGCACAACAACTGTATTTCCTGCTTCTATGCTCTACTTCAGTTGCGGAAAAACTGTCAGTGTTTTAATGGTATCGTCGCAAGTTTACTATTCGACCCTAGGCTAACCTGTGGCAAGAATAATAAAAAAAAAAACCTAAATGTTCTAACCTATAGTATTTAGCCACAGTAGGCTATGTTTACCTGTATTCAACATTTAACAGTAGAATGTCTGCAAAAATATTAGGCTAGGGTCGAATAGTAAACTTACGCCATGGTATCAAATATAAAAAGTTTATTTAATATAGGCCCTAGCCTAGGCTAGAGGAAAAGCTATATTGTGTATTTCAAGTTATACACTATGTTAATAACATTGTAAAATAAAGATCATGGTAATTACGTAAGAGAGTGTGCAAGAGGAGTGTTTTCTTTTGTTTAGTTCAAAAATAGTCAAAATAACTAAACTTTAACCTGTATTGGTGAAAGTTTACATTATGACCCCTCGCCATATTGCGGCAAAGGTTGCGTAAGAAAATGCTCTAATACATAGTTGTAATATTTAATTTATTTCTAAATGTCTGAAATAAATGAAAACCGAAAATATAATTTACAAAATTTGTGTGCCTAGGTAGCCTAATTATAAACAGAAAATAAAACACTTTAAACTTAAAATCAATTCACAACTTATTTAACTCAGGAAATGTTACAGATATCTTTTCAAAGGCATTGGACTGCGCATGCGAATTTAAATAAACACAGTTGAAAGTCTGCGCTATATTCCTTGAACAAAACTTAATAAAACCTAATAAAATACATAATAGAATAATAATAAAACAGGAACACAATTTTCGCTTTATAAAATTCTTTTAATAAATATAAAAATACTTAATGTTTACCGTGCTTTATATCAAGCTAGAAACTACTGATATTTGATAGGCTATAGGACTACATTGATGTTCACGATTTGACATATTTCAGAATCGATCCGTTGTGTTATAACAAGGGCCCAAATGTAGGCCTATTTGTTGAATCGATGTGTTTTGATTCAATGAAAATACCTGAAGTTCTAACTTACAGTGTAGGCCTATGGTTCCACTTTGTAAACATAGATAGCCTACTTAAGTTAGGCTATATAAGCTGGAACATACATCAATCAAGAAATGCAAGCATTAAAAATAACCTGAAGTTATGTCTTACAGTCTTTAGTCACAGTTAGAACTAAATGTTAAATTGTATGCCTTTAAAGTCAGTCAAGTTTATGATGGACTTAAACATAATTTTACCCCCTGGTATAGTATTTTAGTGGTATAAGTTTTTGTGGTATGTTGTTAAGTTTAAAAAAAATTCTTGTCGGCTGTTATGATCTCAATTGGATGCATAAAAGGCTTACTATAATTTTGTCAACAAAATTCTTTTAGTTTTTAGGGCCTATACCATGTAACTTAAGTTACTTAATTTTCTCTAATAGCCTACCGTATGATCCAAAGATGTATAAAATTAACAGAAAATTTCTGCCTATGATACACTATTCTTCTTAGGTAGGCCTATTGGATTAATGTTAATGTTAAATTCTTAAATTACAGTAGTAGGCCTAATGTTAATGTTAAGTTCTTAATGGTGTTAAGTTTTGCCATTTTAAATAAAGTCTTAATTTATTATTATTGTTTATGTTCTAATGTCAGGTAGGAATGTAATGTAAAAATATAGTAGTAGCCTATACCCAGAAAGCATGATAAGCTTAGAAGTTATCCATGAATATCAGCTGGTTAATCCCTAATTAGCCATTTAAAAGATTTAAAGTTGAACTGGTTTTAATTTATGTCTAGGCTACTCAGTAAAATAAACATTTCACTTAATGGGGGAATCTGAATTATTGGCCAGCGGAGGGAGGGCAAGGTGCAGGGCTATAGAATACAAGGGCTAGACCAGTCCGCCAAGGAAAGCGTTCCCCTCACTGGCGCTGTGATGACGTCACGGTGGTAACACTTGCTCCATTCCCACCGATTCTCATAAGTATTCTCTGCTACAACAATTTCAATTTCTTAGCAAAGCTGTAACATTTTTATGATGAGCTCTTCTTTAGTTTTAGTACTGACACTACACAAAGCAATAAGTAGACTGTAAACAATAATTAGTCTAAAGATGTAAGAAGAAGACAGGGTTACAATAAAACTAACTAATTCGTAGGTAATAAACCGATGTAGTGGACTAATGTTAGCATACTTTTAATTTGATTCTCTGAAACATTTCTGAAAACTAAATACGAAATTAAACAAAATGTGCCACATTATTGAAAATAATGGTATTTATTATAATAAACCACCAAAACTTGAATGTCATACTGCAGTTTAATAAAACATGTGAAATACTTGTAAAATAAAACACATAAAAGTTATAAATACTTACACATGATGAGTAGGTTATGTGCACATGAAAATAAATAATAATTACTGCTGATATAAAATATATATTTTTTTTAATAAAACTGCTTTATAGAAATTTTCATTCCCTAGATCTTAGGGAATAGTTGAATTTGAACAATTGAACTATTTAAATTTAAATTGACACTGTGCAATTTAATTTAGTCTAGAAATTTAACTTGAAATTATGTTTTATTTTTTATTTTTGTCATCAATAATTTTATTACTCTAGGTTTAAATTTGATTATAATTATTTGTATATCTAATTATTCTGACAATTTTAAGTACATTTTGCTAGTAAAGATTTTTTTAAACATTTTAACTTAAAGTTGCAGAAGAAATTACTTGAGGACCTTGGTAACTTTTTAACATAAAGTAATCTCGCTTGCAACTCCTACATTAAATAAATAATATTTTTTAATATTTATTTTAATTTAAAGCTGATTACTTAAAATTTGTTGTTTTTAAATTATTTTGAGTTATCAATAATTACCGGTACTCTAAGTTTAAATCTTATTATTATTTATATAATATTATATATTTATTTATTTATATCTCATCGTCCTGAAAATGTTTGTTTTAATGCATTTTGTTAGTAAAGGTGTTTCTTGAAATATTCAAGTAACATTTCATTAAGTAATATCGTCTGCAACGAAACATTAAATAAATAACTACCTTACTAAACATATAGTTTAGGTGATTGTGTGTATTGTATAATTTTTTAAAGAAATTTATGGAATGCCTCTTCGAGAAAATTAGCTTTAAATATGCGTCGAAAGGCGAAAATCTTGCGGAATTAAATATTTCCTTTAAACACTTATACTGAAAAAAATAATTGCTCAATATTAACCAAACTCGCTAAACATATAACTTAGGTGATTGTGTGTATTGAATCATTTTTTAAAGAAATTCGTTTAATGAATCTTCAAGAAAATTAGCCTTAAATATGCGACAAAAGGCGAAAATGTCGCGGTATTATATACCTTCTTTAAAGACTTGTACTGAACAAAATAATTACTCAATATTAACTAAACTTGGTAAACATATAATATAGGTGATTGTGTGCATTGTATAAATTTTTAAAGAAATTTGTAGAATGCCTCTCCGAGGAAATTAGTTTTAAATATGCGTTAAAAGGTTAAAATCTCGCGGAATTATATACCTTCTTTAACCACTTGTACTGAACAAAATAATTACTTAATATTCACCAAACTTGGTAAACATATAATATTGGTGATTGTGTGTATTGCATAATATTTTAAAGAATTGTCGTCTGCAACGTTATATATATCAAATAACACGTGAGAGCTAAGGCGAACCGTGCTTAGGCGGCGTGTCATGGTACCAGAGTGACGTCACATAGGAGGGGGGCGAAAGGAAGGTTGGAACAGTCGGCAAGAGTCAACATCAAAGAAGTGGACCAGCCCTTATATTCTATAGCCCTGGGGCAAGGTGTGCGTGAGAGATATGAAACTCCAACGGTTCATTGCCATTTTATAACAGTTTTATTAGGTCTACTCATAAAATTGACAACATTGGATCGTGTAGGTGAATGGGGTTCTAATTTAGAAAATGTCAGAGTTTTGATATCTTTACTCATACATTTATTCTACTGAAAGTTCTTCCGACTCCAACAGTGCCTTACAATCTGTCCAGGATATGTGTTGTCAAAAAACCTTAGTAAAGGTATTCTTTGTTCTTTACACAAGTTTTTTTCTGCAGCTAATGAAGCATCATGCTTGCAACTAAGGAAACATCAGTTTACCAACAGAATTTCATCAGTAGGCTAGGCCTAAAGTTGTTTGACTTTTTATCTAGAAAAAAGAGGCTTTGTTTATACAATATAGGATGGATAGATTTCAAATAATGGCAAGATAAGGTTAAGAGAAGTGAAAGATGCTGTCAATCCTTAGATGCCTTCAATGTGCACTTGTCGTTATGAAGAGTAGGTGGTGGTTTCGGGTCAAAGCATTGGTCATTCCAAGCCGACCCATGAGTTTCTGATGAGACATGTAGACCCAACACTATGTCCATATCGTCACAATAAGCTATCTTTGAAACACCTACTTTAAGTGTATTACAAATAAAGTAAGTGTGTATTAGGTTATGATTAGGCCTACCCAATTCCATTAAAGTGATGCTGGGGGGCAAGTCCTAGATTATAGATCTGGTTTTGGCTTTTGTGTGTGGTCTGAGAGTTTTCAGTACAGTAGGCATTACCTATTAAAGAAATCAAGATCTTGTATAGTGGTTATTAAGATGTTTTGAATATAAAATTAATTTATTGATATGTCATAGGGTCACCTTACAGCTCTGTACATTTCTTTAATAGCCTATTGTAGGCCCTACTATTGAATGTATTTTTATTTAGCCTATTAAATTCAAACTATGATTATTTATTTGTCTATTATTGTGTTTCTAAATTAGCTCTTCTATTTTTGCATCTTATCCTCTGGATTCGCAAGCGAAGACCGCATAAGGTTTTCGCCTTTAAATTAAAAAAAAGTTCTATAATTATGTTATATGTGTTTGTTATAGGGCCTATAGTCTGATGACATTTTTGGGAGGGTAACATTGTAGTAAAAAATTGTTGGCCTATTGGTAGTTTAGTCGATATACAAATGCCGGCTAAGAAGTTGTATTAGCTGGACCTCATATTTTCAGCTCACAGACAAGCAATTTCCCATCATTAAGCACATATAAATATGTATCTTTTATAAAGGTTTTCTAAGTATTCCCAATAAATACGAGGTACCCTATGTCCAGAAAGTAAGTTCTATTTTTATCCGTGGCAGCGCTGCGATTACAGTTCAGCACATCCTTTTCTGTCACTCCGAGCGAAGGAGAAGGAAATGATGCCATTTTGAGATTGCTGTTGGTTGTGTACGCTTGCTTATAATGTTGGCGTTAATTCAAAATTCTGCCCCTTGTGAATTCAGATCTGTGATTCATTTTCTAAATGCAAAAAAAGTTAAACCAATTGACATTTATTGAAAAATCTGTGAGGTTTTGAAGAACCGCAATGAGTGATTCAACGGTGAGAAGATGAGCCTGACAGTTAAATGAAGGATATGATCAAGTGCACGATGTAGAACGAAGTGGATGTCCATCTTTGGTTACTTATGAACTAATTCGTGCAGTTGACGAAATGAAAAAAAAAAGGAAACCCGTAAGTTTACAATTAATGCTCTTGCTATTGAATTTCCACAAATTTCACCATCATTCATGAAATTCTTAAGGAACAACATAAAAAGCAACGTGTGGGCAGTGCACTTCAGATATTAACACGTTACGACAAAGAGGGCAATAACTTTCTGCCTCAGAGAGTTACGGGGAATGAAACTTAGATTGCTTATGGCACCCCTAAAACTAAACGCCAATCGATGGAATAAGTGTTGCAACCTTCATTACCCAGCAACACAAAAACCCAAGACAATCTTGACATCTCAAAAAGTCATGTGTACAGTGTTTTGGGATAGACTAGAAACTTGGGATAGAAACTGCTCCGCGCAATACAGAACAAGCGCCCAGGAATGCTCTCAAAAGGTGTTGTTTTCTTTCATGACAACGCTCGACCACACGCTGCAAATATTTGAAAAAAACTCCTAAAAGACTTTGGCTACCTTCATTAGATTAATTCTAGTGTTAAGGTAAATTGGTTTAAAAAATTTTTTTTTTAAAAAGCTATCAGAGGTTGTAAAAAACAACCTTCATGAATTTATCAAAACTTAATTGAATGAGTGCATATTATCACCAGGTACAGATAATTACAGAACAAAGTAGCTTGCAGTGCTGTCTGAATGCGGGATGGGCTCGTGATGAGAAAATCCTCATACTAATTTCTATTCAATAGAGAAATAAGTTGAAAATCATACAATACTAGAGAAGATTTATGTTTATTAGCACTGCCAATATTTTGGTGTGTAGAACATTCTCTCTGCTTGCCTTTAAATGAGTGGACCAGTTTTGCCTATTTCCATTCCTGGCAGAAAGGAAATCTAAACATTCTGCTATAATAGCCAAACTTATTTCCTCTGAAACTTGTAATTTTTAATATTCAAAACCTTTTTAACTCTTTTTTAATAAAGCCCAAGAATATCTCTAGGTAAAAAACATATAGATTTTTTATTGGTTATAATATCTTTGTTAGATTAATGAAGACAGAAGAGCAGTGAATAGCACAGGTAAATCCATTGCTAGTATCTAGGTTTTAACTTAAGTAACCTGTATTGGGGTTCCAACTATTACCCCAGTCAATTAAAGGTTTTGGTAGGAAACAAATTAGGTAAAGCTGAATTTTTCCCCATCGATTAAACCACTATCAGAGGACCATTTTTACAAAAGTCCCCAAAAATCCCCCTGGAGCTTCCCCCCTACCCCCTTCAAAGAATGACAATGTCAATAACTGCGGAAACCCCTAAATCTACGGTACTAATAATCGGATCAAGTTGAATGTTTTTTTGTTGTGTTTGTTATAACATAAGGCTAAAATAATGGTCCTCTTTATTTTTACGGTAAACCTAATAGATTTTTTTCTAAATAAATGTAAATTCGCGGGAAAAAAATTTTTTTACCCTAAAACTCTGTATTTCTGTGTGCATAGGCTTTTTAGATGTCATATTACAGGAAAACACCATGAATAAAAGTTGTAGATTATTTAGTTGTGAATTTAATGATGTAAAGATTTGCTTATTTTCGTGCGGGCTGGCGTAATTGAGAGGGGGGTTGGCAGCAATTTTTGGCTGCGATTACAGGCGGCCGACTGACGGAATTTCTCAATAAAAGTTTTGTGTTGGAAGTAATTAGTGAAAAACTGATTTTTTCATGGATGTTAGTTGATTATATAAGGAATATTTTCTGAAAAGTCTTGTTATGTTTTTATCTTCTTAATTTAGTTTAATAGATAAATAGATATTTCAATAATATGTGATGGGATTACCCAAAACTGTAAGTAGGCCTAGGCCTAGGCCTAATTTCTATATATAACCTAAATATAGTAAGGACACTATGAAAGAACTTAACTTCATATAGGCTAGTAAACAAATAAGTATTTAATAGTGATCATAGATCCAAATGTTCAAAATGTCAATACATACAATAATTTGGTTTTTAAAATAATACAAATGTTTTAGTTGATTTGCCTCAGGTAACTCTAATATCTACGAGGTGTGAAATTCTTGGGACTCCGACAAACTTGAAGTCATATTTGAATATTAGTTTAATCATTAATAAAGTTTCATTAGATACAGGCAAAGAATTATTAGTTGAATCTTATAAGTTCAAAATTTAGAATCAGTTAGTCCAATTGAAATAATTAAAATGTTTCTTTCAATAATTATGATAAACAAATGGCATAGTTCATAAAATAGTTCAAATCTTGATGGTACATAGAAAGATCTCACCAAAGTCCAAAAATGTTTTGATCCATGATTTCTTCCTTCAGCGTTGAAACCTCAACATTATTTTAAAATTCCTTAATATAGTGACATTTTTGATGGCTCTTGATATTTTATAATTTATGGCGATAGGGCAGGAACGCTTTTAATTTAACTGTTCATCTATACATTTAAATATTTTGTAAACCATTATAGTTCCCTCCATCTTGAAAATCATTGTTGCTAGTTTTGGGGTTCACATTACTTTTACAAAACTTTCCAGCTGTTTTTATTTTTTATTATAATAATTATTAGCCTATTATTTTTGATACACAACACAATTCTCCACTACACACTTGATACCATTTATTTATTTCCCAAAGAAGTGTTGAAATTTTTAGTATATGTATTTTATTAATTGTATTATGAATTATTGCAACTGTTATTTACTGACTATTATACAAAGTAATATTTACAGTCAAATAAGGAGGCTTTTTATTAAATACTCAATTTATGATTGTGCTTGAGAGACACATGTATGGGACAACTGTTCAACACAAAAATATGACAAATTAATGTGAATAATGTTATGAAATCTTACAGTCTCCGCCCCTCCCACTCTTGCTTCCCCCCCTACTCCCTTAAAATTCACTTTTGAAAGACTTCTTTATTTAGGCCTAGTTTATTTTATCAATATCTAAGAGATAAACAGAGATAGAGTCATATTTATTTCGTTATTGTAATTCTTAAAATATTCTCTATCAAAAATGTTCATAGCGTTTAAGCTATAAATAATTATTTTCTGTGTATTTTTAAATTTAATGTTAAAATTTTAACTTTTGTATTACATTGTAGAGTATTTTGCAATCGTTAAAATTATATAAGTTTTATAATAAATGTTAAGTGCAGCCAGTTAACATAATCAGCCTGACAAAGGGAGACTGCGCGGGGTGTACTAGTCCACGCGGGTCGGATTAGTGCGTTGGCATATCAGCGGTCAATCAGCAGCAAAGGCCTTATGTTTTGACTTTTATAGCTGGTCTAATAATTATGGGTATTACGATGGTAAAATTGACTTAAACATATATTTTATTTTATTATTATTTTATTATTATTATTTATTTTAAAATAAACTACATAAAGAAGTCATTCAAAAGTGAATTTTAAGGGGGTGGGGGGAAGCAAGAGGGGGAGGGGCAGCGACATTTCGTGAAATATTCCTTATATAATCAACTAACATCCATGAATCAGCTTTTCATTAATAATTAGTTCCAACACAAAACATTTATTGAGTGGGCTAATAGTCGCCCGTCCGTAATCGCAGCCAAAAAATGCTTCCCCCCCCCCCCCCCCCTACTTAACTAGTCCGCACGAAAATTAGCAAACCTTAACATCATTAAGTTCACAATTAAATAATCTACAAATTTATTTGTGTTTTTTCCCCTGTAATATGACATCCAAAAAGCCTACAAGCAGAAATACAGTGTTTTAGGGTACAAAAAAAAATTTTCCGGGCATTTACATTTATTTATAAAAAAAACTATTAGGTTTACCGTAAAAATAAAGAGGACTATTATTGTAGCCTATGTTATAACAAACACAACAAAAAACCATTCAACTTGATCCGATTATTAGTACCGTCGATTTAGGAGTTTCCGCAGTTATTTATATTTTCATTCTTTGAGGGGGGTAAGGGGGGATTTTGGTAAAAATTATCCTATGGTAATCGTTTATCGATGGGGAAAAATTCAGCTTTACCCTAATTTTTCCGTAGTTTCATGTTTTTGGATCTCCCTCGACTGGGCTATATAGTAGATTTGACAACACCTTTACCCAGCCACTCCATTCTCAGTGATGAAGCACTGTCTTTCAATCAGACTTGCAAACTTAACATAAGAAATCTAAACATTCTGCTATATGACAGTCAAACTTATTTTATTTGTAGCTTCTAATTTTTACTATTCAATACATTTGAACTTTAGTTCTTTTGCAGAAGATTTTCTTGTTACCAGAATTTAATGTAAAAACTTGTTATGGTTATTTTCCTTTTCTAAAAGTTCACTCTTTCATTAAAAAATGGTAATTGAAAAAATGGCGCTAGAATTAAAAATGTTGTAAATTGTAACATAACTTAGAACTAAGTAGCCCAATTATTCTACAGCATGGTGAAATTATGTTTGGCAGACATTTCTTAATCGGATAACATTCTGTTATTAATTGTCACTTTTAGATCAAAGTTAAATCTTTTGAGACCTATTATTACTGTATTGTATATCTTTTTGGATTATAGGTAGGCCTACAGATTTTTGTTAATAGGAAAGGAATATACATATATACAGGATGTCCCAAAAGTGCTAAACTTCGGGGAATGGTTCTATATGGGTCAAAATAAGAAAAAAAAGTTCATACAAACACAGACCCGAAAACGCTTTGTTTTCTAAATATACGCCGTTTTGTTTTTTTGTACAAAATAATTCTTATCTAGAGAACGGTTTGAATGATTGAGTTCAAACTTGGCATGAAGTTTAATCTAACAATAGTAACATATCTCAAGAAAAATAGCGATTAAATCCAATCATGAGTTTCAAAATGGCGGCTGTTTGAAAATTTCAAACCTAAATTACTCAAAAACCCGTACATTTTAACAAAAAATGTCAAGACACCTTTTATGTAGCCCTTTTGATTCCCGTTTGGATGATGTAACTGTCAAAACAATCGGATGAAGGATAGTAGCTAAGTTAAAGATAATGACAGCAAATGTGCTTACAATATTGGTGTGTTTAGGCTAATGTGTTGGCATAGGATGCCGGGTTGAATAAACCAATTATTACACATAACTTTTAAAACTATTATAGGCCTAATGTGATTTAACAAATGTTGTAGCATAGTTTTGAATAATAAGTCTGAAAATGTTAAAAATTGTATTTTTTGTAGGTATATTTGTAATTTAATTTAGCCTATAAAACATTTACATTACCTACTTATAACATTTTGACTTTTGCTGATAACATTGAAAAATAAAATTTTAACTTGATAGTGCAGTCAAATTGCCATAAAAATTAATTAATAATAATAATATAATTAATATTAATTGGTTACATTAATTAAGGCAGATCCAATTTGTTATATCATGTATGGGTTGGTAGTCTGTTGAAAAATCTAAGTTTCCTACTTCTCCCCACCACCGCCTGCGCCGCCACCACTTTGAAAAAACTAAATTGTGAATCCCAAGCCAAATTATTGGCATAATAACACTTGTAGTAGAGCTAAAGCTGAAGACCAAACTGGTTCTGGTAGGTAAATTAATAATTTCTTAATTTTTTAGGAATTCATTTTAACTAAACATTGATAAAACCAACGTAGGCTAGTCCTATTAATTAAAAAATAAAATGGTACAAATACGGTATAGTTAAGTTGGTGTATCATATAACTT
>JAGFPH010007676.1:29066-44893 GCA_018207615.1 Philaenus spumarius | reverse complement strand
ATTGAGTTCGTGTGTTTAATGTTAAGTGCGTGTAAATGTTTTGTGTTTATATGTAATTATGTGTTAAGTGTTTGTGGTTGACGAAGGGAAACCTGAAGTACTTGAAAATGGCTGAATATCCGAAACGGCCGTCGTTTAAACGACGATAGTACAAGAATATTGCAGACGGTAAGTTCATATACTTATTGTTATACCTTTAAGGTCAACTTTTTGTTTTGTTCTTATTTCTTTTCATCATTTATGGTATGCATAATACAGCAATGCTGCGGTATACATTTGAGTTGTCATTCCTTAAATGCATACACAACCATCACGCACAACGACTACACAATATAGACACTTTATAAAATACAAACAAATTAAGACACAGTGAACCATGTATACATGTTAGCTCATATTAATCAATTATCTGATTCGTCGTCCTGAATACAAAAGGCATCCCAGGCACCCAGAGGTTATGAGCTGAGGTACTCCTCCACCGAGTAAAAAGCATGCCTCAAGAGGTATCCTTTGTGTGGTCCGCGAAACAATTTAGTTTAAAAAAAATATGTTCTGGAAGTTTATTAAATAATAAACCAGGGAAATAAACACCACGTTCTAAAAATTCCACAGGATATTGCAACACTGTTTTTGATATCCTCATGAGGTATTTATGGTTGTGTTGTCTTCCTTCGAACATACTCTGGTTTGCCTTTAAAAACACCAACATTTCAGATGGAAAAGTCAAAATTATATATTTTTCAAAAGAAGGCGTACATGATTGATTAAATTTCAAATTGAACATTACTCTAATTATTAGTGAATTTCCATAGGAAAAATGAGCTTATTGCAGTGGCCCTTATGGTAAGACCCAAGGTCGGGAGTAGCAAATGAGCACTGATCATGATCCCCAGAACACGTTTTGGGGTGTCATTAAAATTCATATATATATATATGTATATATGTGTTCGCACTCTAGCGGCCGCATTTTAAGTCCGATTTGGTTCAAATTTGGTACACATGTTGGTTATCTACGTCGCTCAGACGAGTTTGTTAGAAAAAAAATCCAACCACCGGAAGTACGTTCTTTACCTGAAGTAACTATTTTTTTGACATTTTTACTACGAGAATGAGTTTTTTTAGAGTTTTTTCTAAAAATATAAATGTAGGATGTTATTCTGCACATTTTGTTTTTTTACGCGACCTTATAGCTCGCTTGGTTCCCCTAAAATCGATCAAAACGTAAAATACCTGGTTCGAAGCCAAGTGGTGCAAACTCGCGAGGCCACTAGGCGCAAACAAATTCTACTAATATATTGCGTACACACAGTCAGCTGTTCAACGCTTTGGTGAGTAGACCTATTTCCCAAATTATTGGTTGAAACCCTAAAACATAGGCATATAAACTTAATTTTGGAAATTTGCTCAACTCACGTCAGCGGTCCAGCTGCGTGGTCGAATTATTTGTTTTTGAATATGGACAATTGTAAAAGCATCGACAGAGTTACCCCAGAAGACCCCCCCCCCCCCCCCATATCTCATCAGCCGAGAACATACATACGCAGACTAAACTAATTTTACGGTTTTTACGCTGGTAATCATTGAAACCATTCGGAGAGCAATGAAATTAGAGCTCTTTTAAACTTGTATTAAGTTGCCATTTCGTTAGTTTGAGTTATCTTTATCTTTTTCGTTCACACTAAAATGTTGTGGAACTGTTATTGAATAATAAAACTTGGTTACATAACTTGTAATGACAATCAAAACAACAACAATATTACGCAATAACAAATGTGAACCACTAGGGCCTACACCCTTCTCACTTCGCTCACCAACCTACGTGGCGACTTGATTAGCACATAGGCACTTGGATCGGGGTAGGGTGATAGGGGTAGCAGCGACCTGGTGATGGGGGTAGCAGCGACCTATATACAGGGTGAGTTTTAAATATCCCCCCCCCTAATTTTTCCGCATTTCTTAAGATATCAACTCCCAACCACCGCCGAACATCATTGATTAGTTTATACTTTCTTTTGATGAGGTTCACATTTTTGGCCACCATCTTGGATCCGCCATATTGGAATGAACTTTTATTTTTTAAATGTAAAGGTAAGGTTGTGACCCATCATTTCAAACTAGTTTTTTCCGTAGAACACGATGCCGCAATCGGTTTTTAATTATCTGCTTTCGTTCTCGAGATATTAAAAATTTTGTAAAAAATTGAAATGTTCAAAAATCCCTTGTTTTATTCATTTTTTTTTTTTAATATCGACCCTTTATCATCAGATATCACAGTTTGGCAGTAGCTTATAGATTTTTATTAAGTTATAAATTTGTACTGCCATCTTCAGTAAATTTGTTTGATTTCAGTGTATTAACAACTTTTCTCTGCTAAACTGAAGATGGCAGTAAACATTTATAACTTAATAAAAATCTATAAGCTACTACCAAACTGTGATATCTGATGATAAAGGGTCGATATTTAAAAATAAATTGAATAAAACAAGGAATTTTTGAAAATTTAATTTTTTACAAAATTGTTAATACCGGTATCTCGAGAACAAAAGCAGATAATTAAAAACCGATTGCGGCATCGTGTTCTACGGAAAAAACTAGTTTGAAATGATGGGTCACAACCTTACCTTTACATTTAAAAAATAAAAGTTCATTCCAATATGGCGGATCCAAGATGGCGGCCAAAAATGTGAACCTCATCAAAAGAATGTATAAACTAATAAATGATGTTCGGCGGTGGTTGGGAGTCAATATCTTAAGAAATGCGGAAAAAAATAGGGGGGGGGACATTTAAAACTCACCCGGTATAATGTGAGACAAGAGGTCGAAATAGACACGCATCATCCAGAAAATGGAATTACTGTGTGGGTTGTAATTTAATCGTAATATTTATACAATCAACCAGGGAAAACCCCTGCCTGCTCCGCACGCCAACCCCGTTGGAAACTTCTATAAACATAATCATGTTATGTTTTCTTTATAATAAAGGTGTAGCATTTGTAAGATAAGATGTAAATAATGTTTAATGTTCAAATCAAATTATTTCGTACATTTTATGACAGCAGTTATAATAAAGGATAAAAGAACCAGCAAGGCTCAAGACTACACTTTAATAAAAACCTAACCTAAAAGTTAGAAATACAAATAATTGCTTTTAAGTTTGAAATCAGCTGTTAATGGGAATATTGGAGCAAACAGCTGTTTTATCTGTTATTTTATTCAATTAGTTGCTAGGGTAATAAATATAAGTACATGTGTTGGTTCATCAGTCTAGGCCTAACGTAAGAAGTTTTCCGACTAAATTTACAAATATTGAAATAAAAATTGTTTTTATCAGAATGAATTATAGCCTATGTTACTCAGTTATAGTATAGCTTTTTATTAGTAAAACTTTATTTTCAATCGGTTCAGTAGTTCCAGAGATTACCCCATGCATACAAACAAACAAATTTTACCTCTTTATAATATTAATAGGGCCTATAGATAAATAACGTTTAAAACAAATTTGTGTAGTGACAACTAAAGGAAACAATATAATATGTAACACCAAATGTTTAAATTATAACACGGTAGGCAGTGATTTGTTTGTTTTTGCTTTCACCTAACCTAAACCAACTGTTGATAGTACAGAGTAATTAATTAGACTATTACTTTATTATAAATTTGGAAGTGATTAGGCCGTATTTCGATACTATTCACATGGACGTCACGCCACCTATGTTCAATAGTGTTTGTATGGACGTATAATGTTCAATTTGGCAACATTGTCAGGATTACGTTTTCTTGTTACATTTTTTTGCATTCAATGTCGTTTTATACGACTTAGTGGTGATATACTAATCCACGATTTGTAAGATATACAGGGTGTCCCACGAAGAAACGGAGAAACTCTCAGGACTTGTTCTTCAGGTGAAAATAACAAAAAAAGTTCATATAAACATAGAACGGAAACTCTTCGTTTTCCAGGTATCCGCCATTTTGTTTTTTGTGCAAAATAATTCATATCTAAAGAACGGTTTGACTGATTGAGTTCAAACTTGGCATGAAGCTTAACCTAACAATGATATATCTCAAGAAAAATAATCGATACTATCGAATCTTGCGTTTCAAAATGGCGGCTGTTTGACAATTTCAAACCTAAATAACTCAAAAACCGTACATTTTAACGAAAAATATGAAGATACCTTTTGGGTAGCCCTTTTGATTCCCTATCGGGTGGTGTAACTATCAAAACAATCGGACGAAGGATAATAGCTAAGTTAAAGGTAATGAGAGCAAATGTACATACAATATTGCTGTGTTTACTGTGTTGGTATAGTTTGCCAGGTTGAACAAACCAATTATTACACATAACTTAACTATTATCCTTCTTCCGATTGTTTTGACAGTTACACCACCCGATAGGGAATCAAAAGGGCTACAAGAAAAGTGTCTTGACATTTTTCATTAAAATATACGGTTTTTGAGTTATTTAGGTTTGAAATTTTCAAACAGCCGCCATTTTGAAAAGCAAAATTCGATAGTGTCGATTATTTTTCTTGAGATATACCATTGTTAGGTTAAGTTTCATGCCAAGTTTGAACTCAATCAGTCAAACCGTTCTCTAGATATGAATTATTTTGCACAAAAAACAAAATGGCGGTTATTTGGGAAACGAAGAGTTTTCGGTCCTATGTTTATATGAACTTTTTTTGTTATTTTCACCCGAAGAACAAGTCCTGAGAGTTTCTCCGTTTCTTCGTGGGACACAATGTATAAACATTTTCCACGTATTTTTTATCTTTTTTCCTTTCATTTTGTTCAGTATATTTATGATTTACCTTTTTGGCGTCAGTGTAGTGTTCAGTTTCTTTTCTTCATTGCAGGCACAGCGAAAATGGCCGAACTTAACCTGCATTTTTCATTTCCCCCGTAACTTCTATAATATTTATTTCCTGCGAAAATTCTTCTTTTTTTGAATCATTTTAACGCCTACTTTCTTAATATTTTTTTAGAAATTCCCTCTGGTCATCCTTTATGTATACAATTGCCGATAAAAATAGTTATAACGCAAATTGACAATGTTGTTGTGCAATATATCTGATGCGTTGTGAACCAACAACTAGAACTAATTAATTACAATCCACAATCAACCTACAAAGCTAACTATTTGATCAGTTTACGGTCTAGTGACACCAAATTAGTTTATTGTGTTGATTGTGATTAGTTTTCAAATATAACCCCCATCTCCCCCTCTATTCGCTGTTATAAAGTCGTCATGCTCAGAAATTAACAAATTTATATAGCAGAAATTTCAACATACAAAACTCAAATTACCTAAACAATATATACAGGATTCAAGGGATGGACATATGTGTCAAAATAAAGAAAAAAACTTCCTTTAAACATATGTCCGACGCTTCTTTTACCAGCTATCCGCCATTTTGTTTTTGAAGTGAACTGGATCAGACGAAAAGTTAAACACTTCCCCTTCTCCGACTTCAACCGCCAGTTGAAAGGAAAGAGTGGGGGAATCGTTTGACACGCATGCGCAGTGTTAGAAGAAACAGAGATAATCATTTCTACTCTCTCCGTAACATGCGTCATAGACAGTCTACGCGCATGCGCCGCGTGTAGTGTATTAATACGTAGCACAGGGAATCAGTAGCGCTTACGTATTGTAGTACTTTACCTAACCTCGTGTGTTGAACTGCCCTATCCCAGGAGTAATTTACTGATCTACTTTACATCTGTAGTGATGTAAAGAGTCGATAAGTTACGATTACATCACGCTTCAAACAGCTGCTTGTTTGAAACGCTTAGATCAGCTGATTGTTTGTTATATCAGAATAATTTCATTACTGTACTACTAAACAAAATTGTATTGTTTAAATAACACTGATTCACAGACTAACGTGCACATGTCGTGTTGATTTTATTTATTGTAGAAAGTTATAGAACACCCTGTAGTGGGGTTGGGTAAAATATTGTACGTTAAACGTGATAACTGCTTCTTTACATCACTCAGAGGATTATACAACCACCCCCTTCGAATGATGTAAAGGAGCAGTTACCTCACTTGTAACGTAAATATCTATTATATAAACTGAACACGTTTTAATATTTAATTTTGTTGCAGTAATAAAGCTAACGGAAGAAATCAGCTGTTGTGTGTTTGAATCGTTGATTGTTGCTTTCAATTCTTTTTGTTGACTTCGTCCTTCAAAAGAAACTACTTAGGTCTACAAACAACAAACAGTCAACAGAGTCTCTGCTGTACAGAGACTATAATTTACTACTGTATTTTTACTCAAAGACCTGAAGTACATTTTGGAAAAATAAACATAATTTCATACATTTTATTCATAGGCCTACTTAAATTATTGGTTTCAATACCAAATATTTAAAATGCAGCCATTTAGACAAAACTATAATATTTTTAAAATCTCTAAAATTCTCTGACAATTTGTCACTGTCAGTAGGCCTATATTTATAAATTACTAGGGGAAACGCCTGCGTGCTCCGTACGCCAACCCCGTTGGAACCTTCTATATAGTTGCCTCAAAACATAGAGAGACGGTACGGTTGCCTCAGGTAGAACGGACCTTCCTTATCACCTATTGACAAACAATGACTTTGTTAGAAGCGGCCACCCGGGACTGCCGGCATCCGTCTGCTATTCCAAGAAATTCTGTGTCACACTTTGTTTGCGAAAAATTGATACATTAGGCCTATATTATCGAATGACGGTTCATTTTTTCCGTCTTACTTAGACGAATAAAAAACAGTTTGAATCACAGTTTTACGACGGACCGTTACTGGTATAACAGCGCCCGTGATGTGATGGTGAAAATTAAGCGACAACTGTTATTTCGGTAACGGTACGTCCTAGAACTGTGATTCAATGTGTTTTTATTCGTCTAAGACAAAAAAACAAAAAATGAGCCGTCGTTCGATAATGTAGGCCTTATCAATTGATTCCAAATTTTAGTGTGACGCAGAATTTCTTGGAATAGCAGGCGGATGCCGGCAGTTCCGGGTGACCGCTTCGAACAAAGGCATTGTTTGTCAACAGGTGATTAGGACCGTCCGTTCTACCTGAGGGTCTCTCTACGTTTTGAGGCAACTATACTCATAATCATGTTATGTTTTCTTTAGAATAAAGGTGTAGGATTAATAATAGCCCCAAAGCTAAGATGGTAAATAATGTTAAATGTTCAAATCAAATTATTTGGTATATTTTATAACAGCAGTTATAACAAAGGTTAAAAGAACCAGCTAGGCTCAGGTCTACACTTTAATAAAAACCTAACCTAAAAGTTAGAAATACAAATAATTGCTTTAATGTTTGAAATCAGCTGTTAATGGGAATATTGGAGCAAACAGCTTTTTTATCTGTTATTTTATGCAATTGGTTGCTATGGTAATACATATGAGTACATGTGTTGGTTCATCAGTCTAGGCCTAACGTAAGATTGTTCCGAGTACATTTACAAATATTGAAATAAAAATGTTTTATCAACATTAATTATTGCCTATGTTACTCAGGGATAGTCTAGCTTTTTATTCACACTGATTTAAGTAAAACCCGAACCACAAAACAAGAAACAAAAACAATAACTAAACAACTAAAATGTAAGTTATGTTTAATAAGTTACCCTTATGTACATTTCGATGACATGGTCATCATCCTCAGAGGGTTTTAACACTACTACAGTCACCCTCTGAGTAAAACCCTCTGAGGATGATGACCATGTCATCGAAATGTACATAAGGGTAACGTAGTAAACATAACTTACATTTTAGTTGTTTAGTTATTGTTTTTGTTCCTTGTTTTGTGGTTCGGGTTTTATTTAAATCAGTGTGATTTTGTCGCCACAGTGCTCTTTTATTGTTTAATAGCTTTTTATTAGTAAAACTATTTTTTCAATCGGTTCAGTAGTTCCAGAGATTCCCTTACATACAAACAAAACAAATTTGACCTCTTTATAATAGGTCTATTAGCATAGAATATAAGTTCAAACTTGTTTGATAAAATATCAATAATTCAGATCAAGAGTATAGTTACTGATAGTTTAAAATATAGTTTTATGTTTGTAGACCTAATTTGCTTCTTAGCTGTCAGGAAAGAAGTAAACGAAAAGGATTGTAAGAACACACACATTTCAAACGATTTCTAACCTCAAAGACGATCATATAATGTGTCAAATGCAAAGAGAGCAATCAGCTGTTCTAGAACCTAAGAAGTTTCCCTTCTAACGCGCGAAAGTCCCACGCACTATTTTTACTAAATAATGTACGGCTTAACCGATGAGTTGAAAATTTGCACGCTACTCAAAAAAAATAATTGTATATACTGGGTGATTTATAACTATGCGGCTATCTCTCGGAAGCTCATTCCAAGAAATTCTGTGTCATTAGGCCTATATTATCGAATGACGGCTCATTTTTTCCGTCTTACTTAGACGGATAAAAAACAATTTGAATCACAGTTCTACGACCTACCGTTACTGGCATAACAGCGCCCGTGATGTGATAGTGAAAGTTAAGCGACAACTGTTATTTCGGTAACGGTACGTCTTAGAACTGTGATTCAAATGTGTTTTTATTCGTCTGAGTAAGACAAAAAAAAGAGCCGTTATTCAATAATGTAGGCTTAATGTATTAATTGATTCCAAATTTTAGTATGACGCAGAATTTCTTGGGATAGCAGGCGGATGCCGGCAGTTCCGGGTGGCCGCTTCTAACAAAGGCATTGTTTGTCAATAGGTGATTAGGACGGTCCGTTCTACCTGAGGGGGTGTATCTCTACGTTTTGAGACAACTATACACATAATCATGTTATGTTTTCTTTAGAACAAAATTGTACGATTAATAATAGCTCCAAAGCAATGATGGTAAATAATGTTAAATGTTCAAATCAAATTATTTCGTATATTTTATAACAGCAGTTATAATAAAGGTTAAAAGAACCAGCAAGGCTCAGGTCTACACTTTAATAAAAACCTAACCTAAATTTAGAAATTTAAATAATTCATTAAAAGTTTGAAATCAGGTGTTTTATCTGTTATTTTATTCAATTGGTTGCTATGGTAATAAATGTAAATATGTATGTGATGATTCATCAGTCTAGGATTAACCTTAAAGGGACAGTATCCAAATGTTTCTCCCATAAGTCGCCATGTTAACATAAGAAACATTTACTCAAAAACTATGAATCCTATCTACCTGAAATGTTTACCATTGTTTAATAAAAACCTAACCTAAATGTTAGAATTAAAAATAATTGCTTGAAAGTTTGAAATCAGCTGTTAATGGAAATATTGGAGCAAACAGCTGTTTTGTCTGATAGGCCTATTTTATTAAATTGGTTGCTATGGTAATACATATGAGTACATGTGTTGGTTCATCAGTCTAGGCCTAACCTAAGATTTTAGAAGTATTGAAATAAAAAATGTTTTAAACAAATAAAAGAGCACTGTGGCGACAAAATCACACTGATTTAAATAAAAACCCCGAACCACAAAACAAGGAGCAAAAACAATAACTAAACAACTAAATGGTAAGTTATGTTTAATACGTTACCCTTATGCACATTTCGATGACATGGTCATCATCCTCAGAGGGTTATGGAGTAGTAGTGTGAAAAAGTTTTATCAAAATTAATTATTGCCTATGTTACTCAGGGATAGTCTAGCTTTTTATTAGTAAAACTATTTTTTCAATCTGTTCAGTAGTTCCAGAGATTACCCCCTACATACAAACAAACAAGCAAAACAAATTTTACCTCTTTATAATATTGGCATAGAATATAAGTTCAAACTTGTATGATAAAATATCAATAATTCAGACCAAGAGTATAGTTACTGATAGTTTAAAATATAGTTTTATGTTTGTAGACCTAATTTGTTTCTTAGCTGTCAGGAAAGATGTAAACGAAAAGGATTGTAAAAATACATACATTTCAAACGATTTCTAACCTCAAAGACGATCATAATAATGTATCAAATGCAAAGAGAGCAATCAGCTGTTCTAGAACCTAAGAAGTTTCCCTTCTAACGCGCGAAAGTCTCACGTACTTTTTTACTAAATAATGTACGGCTTAACCGACGAGTTGAAATTTTGCACGCTATTCATTAAATAATTGTATATACAGGGTGATTCAGAACTACGCGGCAATCTCTCGAAAGCTCATTCTATAGCTAAAATAAGAAAAAAATAAGTTTTAGTACAATTTCTGCCAATCCTAACGTAACACTTTCACTTAAAGTTTGTCGACGCATTTCGGAGTTCCTCCATTATCAAGACCTATTTCAGTACTGGATTCATCCGGAATCCTCTAGATATAGTTAGCCACGCCACTCCTCCTACTACCGGCACTGCTTCTTATGTAACCTGTTATGTAATATGTTATGCAACACGTTATGTAACCTGTTATGTAATATGTTATGCAACACGTTATGTAATAAAAACCTACTCTTTAATTTAATTTTATTTATTATCATTAATATTTTTTTTTATTTTCATCAATTTTAGCAATTTTAGATTTTGGAAAGTTATTTCTGATTGACTGTTAATTTGTTCATTAATAATATTTTCTCCGTTCATTTTTAGTTTGAAAATTTCCATATTTTCCATTATATTTAACCGTCTTCCTTTGTTACTTTGGTGTAAGAGCTGCATTGATTCTTTCATTTCATATGGCATATGACCCTCATTTAATAAGTGTGTTGCGTAATTTGAATCTCTTTTTCCATATTTATAATGTCTAATATATGTTCCCTAAATCTTGTTTTTAGTTTTCGTCGTGTTTGGCCTATATATGTTGCGTTACATTTGCACTTTATTTTATATACTCCATTTTTGTCGTATGCTTCCCTTTCTTCTGTAGACTTGCTTAATCTTCTCTTTATGGTGTTTTTCGTATTAAAAGCAGTTTTAACATTGAATTTCCCAAAAAAATTTAATTTTATATGTTTCTTTTCCAGTGAAGGTAAATCCCGCCCAGATATTTTCTTGTTTCTTTGTGACTTCACAAATATTACTTACATTGAAAAAATGATGAATTTGAAGAAAAGGCGCGATGAACTTCGTTCCTGACGGGGGTCCTACGACCGCACATATTTTAACATTAAACGTATAGAAACAGTAAATACTTGTATTTATTGTAAAAATATTGTGTACCCACAAGTATTGCAAATTTAAACATCTATGAAGCTTTGAGTTGTTCCTCATTTCTCATCCATGCAACCATAATGTGCTACAGCGGAGCATGGCAGGGTACAGCTAGTTAACTATAAATAGATTATTGATTATTTAGTCATTTTTTACAAGCAATATTTAAAAAAAAACTCCTCTTCCATACTTTAGAAAGGTATTGAACGACGCCATATAGGCTATGTGTAAAGGAGTTGGCTAAAAAACTTGATTTGTTTAAATAGTAAAACTGCATATTAATCTATACTAATATTATAAAGAGGTAAAGTTTGTTTGTTTGTAAGTAGGGGGTAATCTCTGGTACTACTGAACCGATTAAAAAAATAGTTTTACTAATAAAAAGCTACACTGTCCCTGAGTAACATAGGCTATAATTCATTTCGATAAAACCCTTTATTTTATTTCAATATTTGTAAATTTAGTCGGAAAAAATCTTAGGTTAGGCCTAGAATGATAAACCAACACATGTATTTAGATTTATTACCATAGCAACCAATTGAATAAAATAACAGATAATATAGCTGTTTGCTTCTATATTTCCATTAACAGCTGATTTTGAAGCTATTATTTTTGTATTTCTAGCTTTAAGGTTAGGGTTTTAAAGTGTAGACCTGAGCCTTGCTGGTTCTTTTAACCATTATTATAACCGCTGTTATAAAATATAAGAAATAATTTGATTTGAACATTTAACATTATTTACCATCTTAGATTTGAGGTTATTATTAATCCTTTATTATAAATAAAACGTAACATATGTTTTTAGAAGGTTCCATTGGGGGTTGGCGTGCGGAGCACGCAGGGGTCTCCCCTAGTGTAATATATGTTTGTATGTATGTATTTATAAAACAATGTGTCTTTTTTACGAACTCTCTAACTGAATCATCCAAACTTATGATTTCGCAATCAGCTGCTCGTTACTTTCACATTTAATCAATCAGCTGTAACACTCGGTATTCCGCACCACAATGAATTAATTGATACTAAATTAGTTGTGCGTTCTACCGCCTCCCTACTATGGGATATTAAATATATTCGATGTATTTCCATTTCCAAGAATTTTAATTTGTTAGCTTTTCACAATGCCCGTATGTGTTGCGCCATTACCTGAACAGGTTTCCGGGAAATATGGCTTTAGTGCGGAGTGATTTAAACGCGAGGGCGAAGGTAACGCGTAGTGCCGGAATATCTAGAGGGTTTGTTGATACAAGTCTCTTTGACAAAAAGTTTAAACTTTAGTAATCGAATTGTTAGAAACTGGGAGTTTACCTTGGTAAATGATAGTTTCAATTATTCTCTAGTTTTCTCTCTCTCTATCTATCTATCCCTCTTTCCCTCGCTCTCTCCAACTCTTCCCCTCGCTCCCCCTCTTGTTATCTCTACCCGTATCTCTTCCCCTCACTCGCTCTTTCTTTCTCTTTATGTATCTCTCTTGCTCTCTCCATTTCTTTCTTTACCGCTCTCACCCTCTTTCTATTTCACCCTCTGCCTCCCCATCTCACTCTCTCTTCCCATTTCTCCTTCTCTCTCTCTTTCTCTCCCTCATAATTAAATAATGTAAATGGTTTCAAGGAACATGTGTTTTGGTTAAATATATTCCTAACCTAAAATTGTGTTTAAAAAATCCAAATCAGCTATTTTATTTGTAACTAGGGGAGAACCCTGCGTGCTCCGCACACCAACCCCATTTAATAATGAAATAATTAATAACTTATTTCGTATAATTTATAGCAGCAGTTATAATAAAGGTTAAAATAACCAGCAAGGTTTGCTATACTATTTTTGTATTAAAATATTAATTATTCTTCTTTTTGGATTCTTCTTGGCTGTAACTGATTTTTTTTTAAATACTCCCAAATATCGTTGTGTGGCATATCGTTTGAAAGCTTATTTAATTCTGAATCCAAAAAGAAGAATAATAATTTTTTTTTTTAATAGTACGCGAAGTGGGGCAAAATCGGAAAACACGATTTCGTTGTTTTTGGCCGCTATTTTGAATCGGTTAAAGATATGGATGTGCAAATTTCACCGTTGGTTTTCTCTTGAAATTGCACATTGAAATGATGTATCACATGACCACCTTCCCATTTAAAAAATGAAGTTCATTCCAAGATGGCGGACAAAAATTTCAAACTCACCAAAAAGTGGTTATTTTAAGGTTGTGAATAACTGCTTTTATTTCTATCTCATAAAACTCGTACATTTTGAGATATTAAGCTGTTCCCGGACTTTTCAAACACACTGTACACATTCGTACACATCACAATATCTTAGGTCTGTGAGATCTAAAAAAACTCATTATGCTGGAAGACCTCTTGATTTGTTAGTTCCTTTTTATTATTAGTGAATTACCATAGGAAAGATTAACTATTGCAGCGACCCTTATTGGGAAACCTAAGGTCGGGAGTAGTAAATGAGTATACCGATCATGGTCCCCAGAACACGTTTTGGAGGGACACTAAAAATTGGATATGTGTACGCACTCTTAACGAGTGCATTTTAAGTCCGATTTGGTTCAAATTTGATACACACTTTGGTTGTCCAAGTCGCTCGAAAGATTTCGTTTGCCAAAAAAATCCAACAACCGGAAGTAGGTTTTTTGACCGGAAACAACTATTCTTTTAGATTTTTGTACTAAATTGAAAGCTTTTTAGGGTTTTATAAAAAAAATTAGGATATTACTCAGGACTTTATAGCTCTCTTGGTTCCCCCAAAATCGATCAAAACTTAAAATACCACTAAAGTACACGTGGGTATAATATTTAAATACCCGGTACACGTGGGGATTGTACTGTGGGGGCATCTTCTGATCCGAGGCCAACGATGTGAGCGAAGCGAAGCAGTCCACGACCCGAGGCCGTAAGGCAGACTTAGGTGCAAACAAATTCTACTAATATATTTCGTACATAGGCAGCTATTCAGCGCCTTCGTGAGGAGATCAATTTCCCAAATAGTGGTTGAAACCCTGAAACATGTAAACTTAATTTTGTAAAATCGCTGAACTCACGTCGGCGGTCCAGCTGCGAGGTCGAATTATTATTTATATTCAATTGTTTTATTTTATCGGGAAGGCCCCGACAGCTAACTAACAAAATTGTTCTCAAGGTCACCTGATAGCGACACTGATGATTTCTAATATCCAGTCCTGTCTCCATGGACTGAGGCATTAACCTGTAAGTAGGTTCCATATTTCTGCATCTAAATCGCACATTCCATAATATTTATTGATGAAAGTGTCGTAACACATTAACTCTTAAATAAAGGTTCACAATGGGTCATTGGTCCCACACTGCACCCCACAGTCGTCTAATTGACTTCTCCAATCATATCAAAAGTCTTACTGCAGATGAGTCCTTACCTCAAACAGTGGTGGCATATGTAACGGCCTTTGATCTGTGAACAATAAACCATTCTCAGCATCTCCAAGTCTACTGAGACATGAAATCTCTTTCACAAATTCCTTAACTATCTAACAAAGCGTTTTCGGAACTATGTTCACACTAGTAAGCCCCATAAAAAATCACAGGCAGATTAATTAGATACACACCAGAAATACAAAATTTAAAAAAACACTATTGAAAAACAACACACTTTTTCTAGGCCTACCTAACTCTGCTGACTGGGATTTTAACTCGGTAATTGTGTACAATTATAAGGATTATGAAACTGTAGGCCTATTAAATTTGTTAAAATTGTGTACTTATATACATTGTTATTACACCTAAATAAAGATAAAAATATTAACTTTTAATTGATTTCAAACTTCATATTGATGGATCAAATGATTTAGAAGTTATTAATATTATAATGAAGAAATTTATAATCGAATATGTTTATATGTTATACGAAGATGTACGAATGTTTCCGAAGTTAAACGAATGGGTTTCTCTTCTTTAAACTTGCATAAATGAATATATTGATAATAAAAGGTTGTATTCATATTCATTTTATAACCTCAAAGCAAATCTTAAAATATATTATAGCCTACTACTTTAGTTCTTTAACTTATATTTTAAGAATACAACTTTACAAGACTTATATCAATTGAAATTGTAAACATAACCCCAAAGTATAATCTGCGCTAGGTTGTGTTTAAGTATTACAGGTGATGGGTGAAATCAGCTGTTATATTATATTGTTACTCACGTACGTACGTACGAATGTACTTACGTACGGACGTACACTCGCTTTTATAGGAGTTGATGAACTTTCATTATTTTAACGAGAGGAACAATACTCATAATCTTTAGACCGACTGTAACAAAACAACAAATATTGTATGGCAAAACATTAAAAAAAAACAATCTTTTTTAAACTAGGACGACCCCATTGGAACCTTCTATACACATGTTGTGTTTTCTTTAAAATAAAGGTGTAGGGTTAATAATAATCCCAAAGCTAAGATAGTAAATAATGTTAAATGTTCAAATAAAATTATTTCGTATATTTTATAACAGCAGTTATAATAAAGGTTAAAAGAACCAGCAAGGCTCATTTCTACATTTAAGGGTCGGCTCTAGCAAAACAGAAAGCAACCTGCGACTCCCTATAGCGGCGGTAGGTTACGCGGACATTGCTCATCCTAAATCCATTTAAAACCCGCAATTATTCAAATAGCGTTTTTAAAAAAATACCAAACT